>PVJS01002897.1:0-80038 GCA_004027185.1 Glis glis | reverse complement strand
AGCCGACTTTAAGCTAAAACTTATCAGAAGAGACAAAGCAGGTCACTTCTTACTAATAAAAGGAACAATCCAAGCTGGGTGTGGTGGCGCACGCTTGTAGTCCCAGTACTTTGGGAGGCGGAGACCGGAGGATCCGGGTTCGCGGCCAGCCTCAGCTCTCTCTCTGTCTCTCCCTGTCTGTCTGTCTCTCTCTCTCTCTCTCTCTCTCTCTCCTTAGTGAGGCTTCCACAACTTCGTGAGACCCGGTTTCAAAATAAAGTATAAAAAATAGGGCTGGGGGTGTAGCGCGGAGGTAGAATGCCCCTGGGTTCAATCCCCGGTCCACAAAATAAATAAATAAATAAATAAATAAATAAATAAATAAATAAAAGGAACAATCCAAAAAGAAGATGTAGTGATAGTAAACATTTATGCCCCAACTGTGGGTGTTCCCATTTTTATGAAACAAATTCTTTGGGACATTAGGTATCAAACAGACCAAATACAATAATATTGGGAGACTTCAACACACCACTCAAACTACTATATTGATCTTCCAGGCAAAAGATGAGGAAAGATTCTTCAGACCTAAAGAACACTATAAACCGAATGGACCTAGTAGATAAATACAGAATATTCCAACCAACAATAGCTGAATACACATTTTTCTCAGCTGCTCATAGAACCTTCTCCAAAAGAGACCATATTCTGGGCCACAAAGCAAGTATCATCAAATTGAAAAAAAGTAATATAATTCCTTGAATCTTTTTCATATCATAATAGAATGAAAGTAGAAATCAACAACAGGAAGACCAAAAGAAATTACATAGATACATGGAGACTGAATGATATACTTTTGAATGAGGACTGGATTATAGAAAAAATAAGGAGAGAAATAAAAAAATCCCTAGAATTAAATAAAAATAAAGACACAACATACCAAAATCTATGGTACACTTTGAAGGTGGGTTTAAGAGGAAAATTTATAACACTGAGTTCCCAAATAAGGAAAACAGAAAGTAACCAAAATAAACAAACTAATGACACACCTAAGAACCTTGGTAAACAGGAACAGACTAATCCCAAAGCCAGTAGAAGGCAGAAGATAATTAAAATTAAAGCTAAAATCAATGATATAGAGAACAAAACAAAACAAAAATACAAAAGATCAACAAAACAAAAAGCTAGTTCTTTGAAAAGATAAACAAGATTGATAAACCCTCAGCCAACCTAACCAAAAGACAGAGGGAATCAATCCAAGTTATTAAAATCAGAAATGAAAAAGGAGACATCACCACAGACAGTGGGGAAATCCAGAGAATCATCAGAAACTATTTTAAAAATTTATATTCCAATAAACTGGAAAACACAGAAGAAATTGATAGATTTCTAGACTCATACAATCTACCTAAATTGAAACAAGAGGATATAGAAAACCTAAACCAACCAATAGCAAGCAAAGAGATAGAAACAACAATAAAAAGCCTTCCATCAAAGAAAAGCCCAGGTCCAGATGGAGATTCTCAGCTGAAATCTAAAATCCTTTACAGAAGAACTAGACCCAGTACTTCATAAATTATTCTGTGAAATTGAAAGAGATGGAATCCTTCTAAACTCCTTCTATGAGGCCAATTTCACCTTGACACCAAAACTGAATAAAGATCCCTTAAGAAAATTACAGACTGATATACTTGATGAACATAAATACAAAAATTTTAAACAAAATACTAGCGATATGCATTCAAAACCACGTCAAGAAAATTGTAAAACATGACCAAGTTGGTTTCATTTCAGGGATTCGAGGCTGGTTCAATATATGTAAATCAACACATGTCATTCACCACATAAATAGAACTAAGGGCAAAAGTCATATGGTCATTTCAATAGATCTTGAAAAAGCATTTGACAAAATTCAACACCCATTCATGTTAAAAACACTGCAGAAAATCAGAATAGAAGGAATGTACCTCAACATCTTAAAACGATATAAATTAAACCCAAAGCCAACATCATATTAAATGGGGAAAAGCTGCAGGAATTCCCTTTAAAATCTGGAACAAGACAACGATGCCCCTATCACCACTTCTTGTCAATATAGTACTCGAGACTATTGCCAGAGCAATAAGGAAGAGAAGGATATCAAACGAATTCAAATAGGAAAAGAAGAACTGAAATTATATCTATTGGCAAATGAAAAAATACTATATTTAGAAGATTCAAAAAACTCAACTAAAAGACCTCTAGAGCTGATTAACAAATTCAGCAAAGTAGCAGGATACAAAATCAAACTATTCACAATAACCTCAAAAACAATGAAATACCTAAGAGTACATCTAACCAAGGAGGTAAAAGACCTCTACAATAAAACACTAAAGAAAGAAATTGAAGATCTTAGAAGATGGAAAGATCTCCTATGCTCTTAGATAGGTAGAATAAATATTACCAAAATGGCCATTCTACCAAAAGTGATCTACAGACTCAATGCAATCCCTATCAAAATACCAATGTCATTCTTCAAAGACCTAGAAAAATCAGTCATAGATTTCATATGGAGAAACAAAAGACCCAGAATAGCCAAAGCAATTCTCGGCAATAAGAACTAGGCATAAGTCATCACGATTACAGACATCAAATCATACTACAGAGCTATAGTAATAAAAACAGCATGGAATTGGCACAAAAACAGACACACAGATAAACGGAACAGAATAGAAGGTACAAAAACAAATCCACACACTTAGAGCCAATTGATTTTTGACAAAGGTGCCAAACACATGTATTGGAGAAGAGATAGACTTTTCAACAAATGGTGTTGGGAAAACTGGTTATCCATTTGTAGAAAAATGGAATTAAATCCTTACCTCTCACCCTGCACAAGAATCAACTCAAGATGGATCAAAGATCTGGAAATTAGACCAGAACTTTGCAATTACTAGAGGAGGGCATAGGTCCAATACTCCAACATATAGGCACAGGTAGAAACTTCCTCAATAAGACCCCAAAGATCAGGAAATTAAAATAAGAATTAACAAATGGGATGGCATTAAACTAAAAAGTTTCTGCTCATCAATAAAAACCATCATGAGCCTGAAGAGAGAGCCTACAGAATGGGAAAAGATCTTTGCCAACTATTCCTCTGATAGAGGACTAATATCTCGAATATACAAAGTACTTAAAAGACTTAATACACTGGGAATGGTAGTGCACACTTGTAATCCCAGTACTTGGGAGGCTGAGACTGGATGATCCATGTTTGTGGCTAGCCTCAGCTACTTAGGTCATCCATAACTTAGTGAGACCCTGTTTCAAAATAAAGAATAAAAAATAGGGCTGGGGGTGTAGCTCAGAGGTAGAATGCCCCTGGGTTCAATCCCCAGTGCCGCAAAAAAAAAAAGACTTAATACTAGAAAGAAATAGCTCAGTCAAGAAATGGGCAATTGATCTAAATATATACTTCACAAAAGAAGAAATACAAATGGCAAATAAATACATGAAAAAAAGTTCAATATCTTTAGCAATCAGGGGGATGCAAATCAAAACTACACTGAGATTCCATCTAGCCCCAATCAGAATGGCAATCATCAAGAAGGCAAACAATAATGAATGTTGGCAAGAATGTGGGGAAATAGGAACTCTTCTACACTGTTGGTGGGATTGCAAATTAGTATAGCCGCTATGGAGATCAGTGTGGAGATTCCTCAGAAAATTAGGAATGGATTCAACATATGATTCAGGTATATCACTCCTGGGTATCTTTACAGAAGGACTGAAATCAGAATATTTTAGTAATATATGTATTTCCATGTTTATAGCAGCACAATTCATAATAGCCAAATTATGGAACCAACCCAGGTGTCCATCAAAAAATGAATGGGTTACAAAATTATGGATATACACACAGTGGAATTCTACTCAGCAATAAAGAAGAACAAAATTATGTCATTTGCAGGAAAATGGACAGACCTGGAGAACATTATGTTAAGTGAGATCAGCCAGTCAGAGAAAGTGAAGGGTCATATGTTTTCTTTCATATGGGAAAGCTAGGGAGTAATTGGGATACCAGTGGGACTTCATATAACGGAGGAGAAACTCCAGTGGATCCAGGGAGGATGTCTAGGGGAAGGTGTGTGTGGGAGAGAATCAATGAAGGAATAGCTTCCACTGATAATATGTACATGTGAAAATACCAATATCAATCCCAAAATCATCTATGGGGGAGAGGGGGATTGGGCAGGGAGCTGAGGGAAAGCCCGCCAAGTGCTGTGTGCATGTATGTCCCTATAACTATGAATTACATTATGATGTGAGACTATAATGCACTAATAAAAGTATAAAAAAGAAGCATGAAGAAACTTTTGGAGAGGACGTATATTTTCATTCCCTTTATTTATAGTAATGGTTTCAAAATTGTCAATATGTATAGTTCATTATATAATTATATCGCAATAAATCTCATTATAAAAATTAGAATGTTGAATGGAAGTTTTATATATAATAATTTGCTAAGCCGCATATTATGCCACATATTAGAGCTACATTTCATGCCACATATTAGAGCTGCGGCTGATTATTTAACCTGACACTAACAAGTAGAAGAGTTTCTATACATGGCATCTACCATCTAGTCCTATTCTATTTATTTCATTTTAAATGAGGATGCTGAATAAATCTTTGAATTTTCCTTCAAAGCCAACATTTAAGTCCTTGTTATCTGCTGGGCATGATGCTAGGTAATTTCTCTTACAATACTATAGTTACTGGTTGCAGCTGCTGCTCTTTCTCAGTAGAATAGAAACTATGAATGTCCACTATTTTTGTTGTTGTTGTTACTGGGGATTGAGCCTCGGGACACTCTGCCTCTGGGCTATGCTTCCAGCCCTTTTTAAAAATTTTGGAACAGGGTCTTGCTAAGATGCTAAGGCTGCCCTCGAACCTGTGATCCTCCTTTCTCAGCCTTCCAAGGACTGGGATTACAGGTGTACATCATCGCACCTAGCAAATATCTAATATTTGATGGGGGAAAATATACTGTTGCTTAAATCGGACTCCATTTTCACTATCTTGAATGATTAATCCACAAAGCATAGGGAATCTCTAATCTCATCATTTCATTTCATTTTAAATACAAAGCTGAAAGGACCCCAGGACAGCATCAGAGTTTCTGTGTGCAGCCCCAGGTGGGTTTCAAACCTCAATTGTTATCTTTATACTCATGACCAAAGGCTCCCTTCTTTAGCTGCATAATTATCAAGCTGTGAAGGCGCTTCCCTATGAAGTTGATTTTCTCCTGGCAGCCAATTCTTGAGTAAATGTCATTAGAAGACTTTACCTACTAAATATTAGATTAGTCTAAATTACAGCTGACCAGATCAGGCATTGAGTTAATTTGAAGTAGATAAGCCATTATTAAATACAAGTCAGAAAACCCTCTTCAATTTCATTTCATATGATTGTACGCATCTCCTGTGGACTGTGGCTAAACAGAAAGACCTCACACTACACATGGCAGAGGAGTTCTCCTATCTTCAGCTTATGCCTCTATGGACAAACCGCGGATCCAAGTGCGTTCTTTACTGACTCAATCGTCTGTGATTGTTGAAGCTCTCAAAAACTGGCCTAGAGTTCCATTCTTGACTATAAAACTGTTAACTACATTTAGACATTAGGCAGAGATGGTGCTTTAAATTCAAGTAAGCGAAAGAGGTTTAGTATATTCAAACGAAAAGCAGGCTAGCCAGAGATAGGTAAGAAATTTTCCTAGCTTAATATATGTAGATCTATTTTTTTTTGCAATAATGGATATTGAACCCAGGTGCATTCTACCTCCAAGCTATACCCCCAGACCTTTTGATTTTTCGTTTTGAAACAGGGTCTTGGTAGGTTTCTGAGAGTCTCACTACATTGCTGAAGCTGTCCTCAAAACTGAGATCCTCCTGTCTCAGCCTCCCAAGTACTGGGATCATAGGCGTGCACCACCATGCCCAGCTAGATCTATTTAAATAAATAGAGAAGAAATACTCAAGTCCCCTGCATATTATATTCTGTATCATATATTAGAAAGGCAATGAGAGACAACTATTTAGGAACCAGGGGTTCCAGACTTAGTTCCAGTTCTACTGGTCACAAGCTACTGGACCAAGAATACACAAACTGTCTGGGTTTTTTCCTCCATATCTACAAAATGGGTAAAAAGGATGTCTGACTTACCCACTCAGGGAATTGTTGAAAGAATCAAACAGATTTTTACGTACACACACACATACACACACCCTTTACAAAACTGAGAAGTCACATACACATTTGACTATGCCATTACAAGTTTGATGTCTAAGGAAAATACAGGTGAGATTTAGAGTAAAAAAAAATTCTACCAGGAGCAAGGAGACCAGGCTTAAACCCAAGATCTTCCCCAGAGAAGCGGTGTGACTCTTCAATAAAGCATGTGTTCTGCCTTTATTTTAGCTACTTACCTATAAAAAGTTAAAATGTCAAATGAAGTATTCAAAATCACGTTTCCAAGAGTCTGTGCTTTTTGCAGAATCTCAGAGATTGTGCCAAATTCATTTCTGTCATTTCAGTAGAACAAACACTTAAAGTTGGAGCAACTGGTAGCTATTTCTGAGCCACGGGTTTGTCTTTAGAGATTCTACTCACACATCATTGGGGGGAATCGAAGAGCAAGGTAACTTTAGGAGCATTGGAACATCCTTAGTTAAATGATAAATGTGTTTCAAAGTAACCGTGATCAAATTCCACTAGCATTTAATTCAAGAATCTAGTGATCAGCCGGGCATGGTGGCGCATGCTTGTAATCCCAGTACTTGGGAGACTGAGACAGGAGGATCACAGGTTTGTGGACAGCCTCAGCAACTTAGCGAGACCCTCAGCAACTTAGTGAGACCCTGTTTCAAAATAAAATAGGAGCCGCGCATGGTGGTGCACACTTGAAATCCCAGTACTTGGGAGGCTGAGACAGGAGGACCATAGGTTCAAAACCAGCCTCAACAACTCAGCGAGGCTCGCATCAACTTAGCGAGACGCTATTTCCAAATTGAGCTCAGAGGCAGAAACCCTCTGGGCTCAATCCTCAGCACCACACAGACACACACACACACACACACCCACACCCACACACACACACACACACACAAATAGGGCGGGGGGTATAGCTCAGAGGTAGAATGCCCCTGGGTTCAATCCCCAGTACCAAAAAAAAAAAAAATCTAGTGATCTTGCACAATGCTTAGACATTCTAAAGCATTCTGAATACACACGGTGAGACCGACTATCCGTACCTGGAAAGGCTGCCCGCTGGAAATGCTGAGGTCCTTCCTTATCCATCTGTTCCCTTGGTTCCCGAATATCTGCCACAGCAGCTGTCCCCGCGAGTTCCTCCAGATCCGCTGGTAGACGGCAAGCCCGTAGATGTGCTTCCCGAACATGTGGTAATACCAGCGGAAAGTGCAGCCGTCCGTGTCTGTGGCATTGAAGATGGGGCTCAGCAAAGCTGCCTTGTTCTGGAAAACCTGGGGCTCTGAAGATTCTATGTAGAGATAGTGTCCTTGAGCTGTGCCCAACGTATGATCCTTCATTGGCCCTGTATTCATCGTGGAAGTTGGACCCTGGTTCCTGGTCCAGTCGAAGTCATCCTCTGTATCTTGTTCCCAGTTACAGAGTCCACTCTCAAAGTCACACTGCAGCTCAGGTGCTGAAAGTGGCATTAAATAAAAGCAAAATACAACTAAGGACAGAGGTAAGTATGATTAAGAATGCTGGCGTGTGCTTTTCTCATGCAAAGGTAAGCCCTTTTCATTTAAAAGGCAACATTAGTTTTAAAAAGAGTGAACAGATGCTAGATAATAAGCAAACAATATTTCATGGACTGAAGATGAAAGTACTTTCTTATTAGCCATTATTTTATTTTCTTCTTCTTTTTCTTATGGTGTTAGGGATTGAACCTGTGGGCATTCTACCTCTAAGCTACACTCCTAACCCTATTTTATTTTTTATTTTAAAGCAGGGTCTCACTAAGTTACTGGGGGTCTTCCTAAGTTGCTGAGGCTGGCCTCAAACCTGCAATCCTCCTGTCTCAATCTCCCAAGTAATGGGATTTTAGGCATCCGCCACCACACCCAGCTTGGCCATTATTTTCCAATTTTTTTTAATTGTCCTCCCTTCTCCATTTCTGTTATCATAACTCCAGGCAAATGATCATGACTTCATGGCTAGTTCCCTGTGACAAATTTCTTGCTTAGTGCATTTCAAACCCAGCTGAATGTTCCAATCACCAGGGGCCATTAAAAACAAACAAACAAATAACAAAGCCCAGCATTCATCTCCAGTGATACTGATTCAATTACTCCAAGTAGAAAGCCACACCTGGATTTTTTCATAAGCTCCGTAGTGATTCTAATAAAGCGGAGAACAACCATACTTTGATGGGTCTCAATATTTAAGAACCCCCCATCCCAGGCTCATGGTAAAATTGCTTACTTCATGGTTAAACCTCAAAACACGTACTATTTTATTAGATATAAAGTGAAACTCAGAAATCTAAAATGTAAACAAATACTCAGGATGACTCTTAGATAACTGTTTTCCAAACCTCACCCTAAAAGATTTGTCTCTTTAGTCCCACCCCCAGTTCCAAGTGCCCTATCTAGCAGTGCCATAATGAACACCCTTCTATGGCAGTATTACCAATTTTTTCTCTATTTGAAATCTGTTAATACTTCCTCATTTAATCTAATCTTAAACTAATCTCTTCCCTAAATTAAAGCGACACCCCTCCCCTCGGCATGCACTGTCTTCCCTGTGTATCCCGCCCACACAGCCCTTCCTCCATCCCCATCTACGCCTATGGGTGCACCAGGCTTCTTGCTGGCTCTGCCGTGGGTCTCATCAGTGGGCTGTTTCCTCTCTCTGGATTGTGGCTCCTTTGTGCCGGGGCTTTCAAACATCCAACTCACTTAGGTCACCAGAACAGTTTAGACCTAAAAGGAATTGTTTAGCCCTTTACCAATTAAATACTGTATCTTAGATTCCGGGGTAGTGAAGGACCGTGTTTATTTTTTAAGACATGAGGATTTTGTTGATGCCAAGTATTTGCTTTGGAGTGAATGGGATAAAAAACGTACATTTGATGATATCTGGACTGAGGGGATGGAATTTAGAATCCACGGGAAGCTCCACATTTTAGCTTCATTTACATAAGTTAATTTAAAAAAAAAGTTAGCTCTCCTTGAACTATTCATCTTAGTGATGCTATTTGGTACCAAAGGTGAACAAACACCCGGAGACCATAAATAAAAGCGTATGTGAATGAAAGCAGCCAGGCAAGGACAAATCATCTGTCTCTGCAAACCGCAGAGCAGGCGCTCAGACCTCGGGCAAGGAGCCACGTGAGCAAATGTTAAATGGAGACGGGCTCTGACTTGCTATTTCCTCACTCATGACTGATCAAGCCCAGCTGTGACGGAACTGGGGGCACACATCACCTCTCCAGGTGTCTGTCTTTGGCTGTGGAGCAGAAGGAGAACGTCAGGTTACTGAGTTTTTGACATAAAACGGGTGCTAAAGTCAACATATTTTTACATTGCCTGCCTTCATATGGACTACACATTCAATCTTCATTTCAGAAAGGTGTATATGTATCTCCAACTTCAATAAAAGACCACATCGCTAAACATAGTTCAGGGAGTGCAGTATGGATTTCTGGATGCCTAAGGTATACGATGCAATTGTGTCTCAATGGGAAAGTTGTGAGAAAATTTGATGTGCTAATGCCACTATAATCTCCTTTCCCTAATACATAATCACAGGAACATTTTGATATTATATTCCCATATTCTCCTATTCTACTAATATTGGGAAGTTTGAAGAATACTTTGCTTATTTTTTTTTTTTGCGGTACTGGGGATTGAACGCAGGGGTGTTCTGCCTCCGCGCTACGCCCCTGGCCCTATTTTTTATACTTTATTTTGAAACTGGGTCTCACAGAGTTGCAGAGGGCCTCACTAAGAAGAGAAAGAGAGAGAGAGAGAGACAGAGAGAGAGAGCGCGAGAGAGCTGAGGCTGGCCACGAACCCGGATCCTCCGGTCTCCGCCTCCCAAAGTACTGGGATTACAAGCGTGCGCCACCATGCCCGGCCTACTTTGCTTATTTTTAGCAGCAGATCAACTTTTTTTGTGTGTGTATGTGGTACTGGGGATTGAACCCAGGGGTGTTCTACCTCTGAGCTACATCCCTAGCTCTATTTTATTTTTTATTTTGAAACACGGTCTTGCTAGTTTTCTGAGAGTCTCCCTAAGAGTTGCTGAGGCTGGTCTTGAACCTATGATACTCCTGTCTCAGCCTCCCAAGCACTGGGGTTACAGATGTGCACCTGGCTTTATTATTTTTTTAATAAGTAGGATTTAGAGAATTTGAAAAAGATAAAAAGGCTTTCCAAATTCACACACAAAATAAATTAGATGTAGGACAAGTTATATCTCTTATGATGGTCATTATCAAAACCATCAATGTTAATTCTACCCACTAAAATAATATCTGTAAATTTCATGAGATGCATGGTAATTCTGGCTTTAATATTCCTGATTTCAATATGCTTTGATAATATGTATATCAAAGTTCACATATATGCAAAGCTCTCTACAATGATTTAAATGGAAATTACTTGACGTAAGGTTTCCTATGAAGAAGCAAGCATTCTAAGGTTCTGCTTAGGTTTATAACTAGCTTCCAAATTTTATAAACACAAAACTTGAAATTTAAGAATTGGTGGAGTTGGGTGCATATCTAATTTCAGTACTTGGGAGACTGAGACAGGAAGATCGCAGGTTCAAGGCCAGCCTCAACAACTTAGCAAGACCTTCAGCAACTTAGCATGACCCTGTTCCAAAATAAAAAATAAAAAGAGCTGGCAGTGTAACTTGGAGGTACAATGTCCCTGGGTTTAATACCCAGTACCAAAAAAAAAAAAAAAAACCAAAAATTAAGAATTGCTGGTATTTGGGGGCAAGGAATCTGAGTCCAAGGAGAGTTGTAAACGTTTTTTTCTGACAGATTTTTACAATTAAAATACAATCGCTTTCTAATTCATTTTCAGAAATACATCACTAGAGCTAGGTTCATTAAACTGTAAGATCCACTCACTTATCAGATATAAGAAACTTTTTGGTAATTTAAATCAGAAGCCCATGGCTGATTTTTGATACCTCACTGCTCACTAGAGCCAAAATAATTAATGTCCAAAATAATCAAATGTCCCTCCTAAACATTTCTGCTAAGCCTCATCCCTCATCTCCATTGCCGTTGAGGCAATTCACTGCCAACTTCTCTTCCCTGGACTGCTGCAACCCTCCTTAATGGACCTCCCGAATCCTCTCTCCACTAATCCATTCATGATAATATGTCCACAGGGACATTTTAAATTATGTCAATTTTGTTAAAAAAATTAAAAAAAATTTTTTTTTAAATTTCAGCTGGCAAGGATGTGAGGAAATAGGAACTCTTCTACACTGTTGATGGGATTGCAAGTTAGTGTAGCCACTATGGAAATCAGTGTGGAGATTCCTCAGAAAACTGAGAATGGATCCACCATATGATCCAGCTATACCACTCCTGGGTCTCTTTCCAAAGGGACTGAAATCAGAATACTGAGGTGATACATGCATATCCATGTTTATAGCAGCACAATTCACAATAGCTAAATCATGAACCAGCCTAGGTGTCCATCCACAGATGAATAGATTACAAAATTATGAGAGATGCACACAATGGAATTCTACTCAGCAATAAAGAAGAAGAAAATAATATCTTTTGCAGGAAAATGGATGGTCCTGGATAACAACATATTAAGTGAGATTACCCAGTCACAGAAAGCGAAGGGTCATATATTTTCCCTCATATGCGGAAGCGAGGGAGGAATCAGGATATAAAAGGGACTTTAGATATTGGAGGAGAAACCCTAGTGGAGCGATGGAGGGGGTCTAGGGGAAGATGGTGGAGGGAGAATTAATGAAGGAAACATTTCCATTGATATTATGTACATATGTGAAATTATCAATGTCAATCTCAATATCATGTATGGGGAAGGGGAGGGAGAGGGAGGGATCTGGGGGGAAGCTCACCAAGTACTGTGTGCATGTTTGTCCCTATCACTCTGAACTATATTATAATGTGAGGCTACACTGCACCAAGTATATACAAAAAATGAGAGAAAAAAACTTTCAAATAAAGAAAACTTCTTTGGTGTAGACTACAAAGACCTGTACATCTAGCCTCCCCCGCATCTCTACCCCTATGCCGGTTCCATCTTTCAATTTTACCTCCTTGCTACAGCAGCACCAACTATCTTTCATCTGTCTTTCAGTCATATGTCAAGGCTCTTGGATATATGTTTCTTGGATATATGCCATTTGATATTTGTTTATTAAATATGTGAATATCTGTCAGGCATGGAGGCACCTGCCTATAATCCCAGTACTTGGGAGGCTAAGACAGGAGGATCACAGGTTTGAAGCCAGTCTCATTCAGCAACATAGCAAGACCCCCAGCAACCTAGTGAGACCCTGGTTCAGAACAAAAAATAAAAAGGTGTATCTTGGAGGTAGAATGCCACTGGGTTCAATTCCCAAAGCTAAAAAAAAGAATGCACACACACACACACACACACACACACACACACACACAAGTATCTATCTCTTCAATTAGACTGTGGACTCTATGAAGGTAGAGACTGTGCAATTGTGTTCACCACTTTTTCCCTAGGATCCAATTAGTAAATCCACTTAATAGATACTGATGTCCCTGACTAATTATTTAGCTACAGCTAATATTCATCAACTTTGGAACAATTCTTAGTGTCACTGAGTTGACTGGCTAAAAATGTAGTGAACTAATCAAGACCACTACTCTCGAAATAAGAGAGGTCAAAACAACAACAACAACAATAAGAACACCCAACCACTTACCGCAGCCATCCTCATCACTACCGTCACCACAGTCGTCCACCAGATCACACATCTGCAGCTTCTCCACGCAAGCCTTGGTGTGCCGGCACCAGAAGCGATCTGGCTCTTCGCAGCTCTCAGCAGGAAGAGGGAGAGTACAGTTTTCAAATCTGACATCATCGATGGCTGAGACCCCACTGTAAATGCCAAGACTGACTTTGTCCAGGGTCAGGTAGAAGGGCCGGTAGAGGCGGCCCAGCTGAATGGCTTCCCCCGACCACTGGTTGCCCTGGTTGTACAGAACCCGCCAGAGCACCGTCGAGTCATTGGAATCTTCCATATGCAGCTTCAGCTCGGCTGCTCCCACTGACAAGCCGTAGTTATAGAACCTGAAAAAGATCAAACACAATAACCGGAAGCCATCCGTGGCACAGCCTAAGTAGTAACCTTCAGACTCTCCCTATTGGTCAAGTATCGATTGATAATGAGCGGTCACCAGGAGCGCTTTTCCTTTCTGCAGTAACTGTGGCTGCCCATCTGCCAGAGTTTATCTGCTGAGGCATGCTCTGCGGCTCTCACAACCCTAAGAGCCCTTCTCAAGGAGTTTGCCCAGAACAGAAGGGTCTTGAGTAAATCATAATCCACTGGTGGGGGGGGGGGACAATCCCCTTCATCTTAAGAAATTATATCATTTACAGGAAATTAAGATATATAATTTATGGGAAAATGGGTGGAATTAGAGAATATTAAGCTAAAAGTAAGATCAGCCAGTCTCAGAAAGTCAATAGTCAAATGTTTTCCCTCATATGTGGAAGCAAGAGAGAAAATAGGAGACAAAAGGGAATTTATTTTTTAAATGTGCTTTTATTGGTGCATTATAGTCTCACATCACAATGAACATCAATCTGACAGTAACATACATGCACACAGCTTTTGGTGTCCCCTCCTCCGCCGCAGTACAGAGTGCTGAGATTGACGTTGGTATATTCTCATATTCTCATATGTACACATGGTCGATGGTAGAAATTCCATTAATGAGCTTCATTCCTCCCCTTCCCCTTCCCTTTGACCACTTCCCTGGCTCCACTGAGGCTTCTCCACCATTGTCCGGAGTCCCCAAAAGGAACTTTAGATAATTGAGGAGAGAGCCCAGTAGAAGAGTGAAAGGGGATGGGAAGGAGAGGTGGGAGGGGAAAAGGAAGAATTGAACAAAGAAACAATTCAAATTACGCTGTGCCCACGTATGAAGGTGTCACTACCAAGCCCACTATTGTGTATGAGGAGAGGTGGGGGCAGGGTAGAAGCTGAAGGGAAACACCAGGACCTGTGTGCATGATTGTTTGCATGACTTTGAACCTCACTATGTATAATTACAATGCATCAATAAAAGTATATATATTTATATCAATAAAAGTATATATATTCATATATATGAAAGCAGCCAGGTGTGGTGGTGCACACCTGTAATGCCAGTACTTGGAAGGCCGAGAAAGGAGGATCACAGGTCCGATGACAGCCTCAGCAACTTAGCCAGGCCCTTGGCAACTTAGTGAGACCCCATTTCAAAATAAAAAATAAAATAGGGCTGGAGGTGTAGCTCAGAGGTAGAATGTCCCTGGGTTCAATCTGGTAATCCCTCCCTCCTGCAAAAAACAAAAAAGAAAAGAAAAGAAAAGAAAAAAGAAAAGAAAAGAAAAAAAAGAAAAGAAAAGAAAAGAAAAGAAAAGAAAAGAAAAGAAAAGAAAAGGAAAGAAGGAAGGAAGGAAGGAAGGAAGGAAGGAAGGAAGGAAAGCTAGAGAGACAGCAAATATTTATAACATGCTCCTAAGTTAAATGAAAATTATGTGAATTTAATGCCATAGCTGTTTTTAAAGTAAACTCAGAGGTAAGAGCTGAAAGTTAGGAAATCCAGAAGTTTGCCTGCCACCATTGGGCCACTAGGTAATTGGCTGTTGGTTTTGATCATTACCAGAAGGAAAGCGTGCATCCAGGCCCCGTCTGGCTGAAAGTCGGGCTCTGGAGTTTAGCAACCTGGGACAAGCTGCTGCTGTTCTTCAGAATGAACATAAAATGCCCTATAGAGACACAAAAGCAAACCATTAGTGAGCGCGCTGGATTCCACCATGAGACAGCAAATCATTAGTGAGCGCACTGGATTCCACCATGAGACAGCAAATCATTAGTGAGCCCACTGGATTCCACCGTGAGACAGCAAACCACTAGAGAGCCCACTGGATTCCACCATGAGACAGCAAATCATTAGTGAGCCCACTGGATTCCAGCATGAGACAGCAAATCATTAGTGAGCCCACTGGATTCCACTGTGAGACATGTGTGTCATACGCCGCATGGCTTCATGCCCAACTAAAGCCAGAACCATACAACAATTTAAAAAATCAGTCAGGAGTGATTGTTAGCCATATTTGCTTTTACAAAAATATTGAACTATTATCTTCATCAAGGTCCAAATGATGCCCAAAGCAATTGATAATTTCAATTAATCCAGCCAAAAATATGTCTACATGCATCCGGACCACCTATTAAGGAAACGTTTCATGCAGACAATCCATAATTGACAATATTCAACTGTACTCCTGTTTGTTGTGAGCACAGAACACAGCTGATTCTCCTTCCCTCCTCAGGCCCTCTGAACGCTTCGAAGCAGTCAGGGAGCCGCGCTTCCTCCTCACCTTCAGCTGAGTGGAGAGTATGGTCCTGAGGCGGGGCCTGTTGCTTGAAATCAGCAGGCAGGTTGCTTTGGGAATCCCATGTCCAGTCAAAATGGTCACCAGCAACCGCCTCAAACCAACCGCAGCTGCTTGCTTCAAAATCACAACTGGAAACTAAAGAACAAAAACATGGATGAGATTGGAGAATATTGTGCTGCGTGAGATGAGCCAGTCTCAGAAAGTGAATATAATCAGGTGTTTTCTCTCCTATGTGGAAGCTGGGGAGAAACTGGGAAACAGACGAGACCTCAGATAAAGGAGTAGAGACTCCAATGGAGCGATGGAGGGAGGAGAGGGATAGAGATATAATGAAGGGGATAGTTTAAATAATGCTATGTATATATACAAAATTATCAATACCAATCTCCATGTCATGTATGGGGAGGGGGAGGGGCGGGATCAGGAGGGAAGCTCACCGAGTACTGCATGCATTGTGCACATGAACGTTCCCATCGCTCTATGCCTCAGTAAGATGTATAATCACAATGCACCAATAAAAGTATAAAAAAGACTGAAAATCAAAAAACAAAACAAACAAAAAATGTGGCTCTTAGGCTGGCTCTCCACAGTTTGCAAAGTTAGATTTCAAATGGAAATGACCTTACTATGCTTCTCTAAGTACATTAAAGGATGTATTTAAGGAAGGAAGGAAGGAAGGAAGGAAGGAAGGAAAGAAAGAAAGAAAGAAAGAAAGAAAGAAAGAAAGAAGATTCTTTCTAATCGGAAAAATAGAATTGTGTTTTTCATACTGGAAATTGAGAAGGCAGAATTTTCAATTTAAGAAATTCAATTTTTTCTAAATATTCTAAGAAATGGCATCATTCAGCCACATCATCTATAGAATGCCAAGACTTACTTAATTTGTTCTGATAGCCATGTCAGTTTCCCTTCTCTTATGTCAGCTAGAAGTTTTATTATTGCTATAGGGTATTTTATGCTAACTCATGAAAAGCAAGCTTTTATAAAATATTTAATATTTGGAAATCCACTATATTTAATAAAATGTATACTGCTGATTTTTAGAGTTTGGCATTTAACAAATAATTGCATCACCTAATTTGTGCAGGGAATCACAATTTGACCCATTTTTTTTCAAGTAAATATGCAGAAAAATCAGTTAACTTTCACAAAGACATTCTAGAAAAAAGGAGAAGAAAAGAGGAAGAAGAGAAAGGGAGGTTATAAATATTAATGCTGAATTACAGCTAATAGTTACTGAACACCTCATGTAATAGGCTCCATGCTGAATGCCTTATATAGATCTAACTTTCATAACTCTGTGGGACAGGTATTGTTATTGTTATTGTCATTGTTGTTACTGTTTTACAAAGGAAGAAAAGGAGCTTAGGTAAAGCCATTGATCTAGCCCAGGTCATACAATCGGGATTCTGTAGAGTAAGACCGGAATTCAAAGATTATGACTTTTAGTCTAATATTCCTTCTGCAACTGTTGACAATAGCCATGGGTTGTCATTGGACTGGAATAAGGTAAGCCAAAATTCATAACCGGAACTTGCTAAGTGCGGATGTTCAGCTCACTGCACACACCAATGCGAACCGACACTAATGTCCACGGACACTTATTATAGCTACTGGCTGCTTTTATCCAAGGATGCAGTAATAAACTTAATAGATAATATAGGTATTATTACATAAAAGAAATTAGGAAGGAAGCAATAAGTTTTAGGGATTAAAATATAAAGTATTTACTAAATGAAATTACAAAATTGAGTAAGGGAATTTTAATCTAATGGTAAATCATTTTCAATTTCAAAAATTCTAATTCTACATGGAGAGGTGGGAGAGATAATCATAATACAAACACCTAATTTTTATGGATTCTATAAATATCTGATTTCAAAAATATCTTTGCTTAATATTGAATTTCTGGCCCCCAAATCTGACCAGACTAGTACTTCCAAATCTTATCAAAAGTCAATGAGAATGCATGAATACATCTAAAACTAAATCCTTTAAAAATGTTGACTTTAATAAGAGGTAGCCACAGTTCGGTATATAAAAACAATTAGAGGTAAATGAAATGAAGAAAATTTTTCTGTATTTAGAATAAAGATTCCTGAAGTATAGTTTAGAAAAATGTAGTGTGAGGCAAAATTAAGTTCTACTCAAAAGTGAAATATAATAACGATAAATATTATAAGTTAGGGATAAAATAGGAAGAAGTTTTGAAGCTGATCTGACTTTTTAAGCTTATCTCTATTTCAAAGTATATAATATTGAAATAGTACATAAATATACATGGATTATAGGGGTTTCAAAGTATACAGATATCATTTCAATCCCTGGGAAGCAAATGTTCGATTCCTATTTCAGACAATGTGTAGAACATGGTCTAGGAGTTTTTGTTACACAAAGATAGAAATAGGTTGTTGCTACAAAGACTGGCTACAGATAAGTATAATTTACTGTGTATTTCAACAGAAAAGGGGGTTTTTAATGTTTGTACCACAAATATGATAAATGTTTGAGAAAACAGAGATGATTACCCTGATTTGAGCATCACACATCCTACCCAGCTACCTGAAAAGGAAACCTGATTATCTGCTACCCAGAGAGATACGCTGTAGACATAATGAATATTCAAATGATACTAAGGTTTATTTTTACAAATCACTGCAGCGTCTTTGTAGTTCTCTTAGATAAGTCCCTTTAAAGATAGTGATATTTTATATTATGTCAAGGAAGCATCTGCATTTCCATGTTGACTGCAGCACTGTTCACAAGAGTCAAGAAATGGAAGCCAGGCACAGAAAGACAAATACTACATGAGCCCCTCCTCCTCAGGTGAGATCTACAAAGCTGATCTCATGAAAGTTGAGAGTAGAAGAGTGGGTACTGGAGGCTGGGGAGAGGTTGCTCAATGGTAGTAAGTTTTATTTAGATAAGAGTAAGAAGTTCTGGTGTGCTATTGCACCCTAGTAGGGTGGCTACAGATAAATATAATTTACCATGTGCATATATGTCCATATCACTATGAACTACATTATGATGTGAGGCTACAATGCACCAATAAAAGGATATTTAAATATATATATATTATATATATATATTTAATATATATATAGTACTGTATATTTCAATAGAAAGGGTTTTTTAATGTTTGTACCACAAATATGATAAATGTTCGAGAAAACAGAGATGCTTGCCTGGATTCAAACATCACACAACTTATGTGGGTATTGAAACACCACATGGTATCCCACAAAACATACAATTTATGTGTTGATTAAAAAGTATTTTTAAAACGATAGTGATTTTAACAGAAAATGCTGTTAAAATAAAATATGCCTTTAAAATATACTGTCTCCATATATACTTGGATTACTATACACATTTAAAAAACCTCAATTAATCATACTGTAATAATCAATGAAATTAATCGCCTAGCTAGCCATACATGAATATATCCCTCACTAGAAAAGCCGCGGGAAATAAGACACCATCATCCATTTGTGACTGAGAAATGCAGCACCCTGGGTGGGTTTGAATCACTGTTTCTGAAGCATTACTGACTCCCTTAGTCAGCATCCCCAGAAGCATCATCATTTGCAATAACGACTGGGGTTACCATTGACTCACAGTTCAGTGCGCTGCAAGCTTTTGCGCAGGGCTATTACAATCTTAACCGAACGCCTGTCACAATCCTAATAGAACACCTGTTGACAGAATTTCAGAAAATTAAGCTTCTCTAGACTATCTATATGGATAGAAAAGCAAATGACTCTAGAGTAGCTTTTAATTGTTGCGAGACTAATTCCCTGAGTGGCCTATATTAGTTATGTAGAGGTGGTGACAGTAGTTGCCCTGGGGAGGGCGGCGGGAGACTCAGGGTGGGCTGACAAACAGGTCCTCTGCTTTCTTATTCAAACGGTGAATGTGGACCAACCAGCCGTTCACTCAGGAGGAAGAAGACGAATTCAGGTAGGAGCTAAACAGAACAGTCCAGCATCGGCTCTTGTTTCATTTCACACTCACTGTCTTAGATCTTCTCTGATGACATAGATGATCCTATTGAGGTTTATTTGTAAGGAACAAACCCGGAAATGTACAAAAGAGAAGTCAGAGCTGATCATGTGGGCCTTGCAAAAAGACTTAACAATTCATAAGAGGAAACATTTCTTATACATGTCATATGGTTCAACGTCAAATTCTCTCTGGTCTCAGCACGATGCCTATGTTGAGTTAAAGGGGAGAGCGGGTGCTGAGCACGAGTGGTAATTTTAAAAAGTTAGAACCTAGAATCCAGTCAAGCCCACTGCTTGGCTTCCAGACATCAGGACCAGCGAAGACGTCAGTGTAGTGTGGGAAACATTGAAATATTGATAGACGTGTGACACATCTGTTGATGTATCTTATCTTATTAATCCCCAGGAAATAGCTAGGAAAACACACGATTGCCCCAATTTTAGGTATGAGAGATATGAGGATGAAAGCAAAATAACATATAATTTTTCAGTGCTCATTTCAATTCAGACCTGACATCAAAGCCTCTGCTCTTAGAAGTTATACTGCTCCTACTAGCTAAATAAGTAATAATAACCATTTTCAACAACTATTATGTGCCAGGCACCGAGCCATGTGTATTTAATGAAAAATCACACAAAAAAATCTAAACATGTGTATCATGGGACATGCTCTAGAAGATTTTGAGCTATATAACAATATGTTCTTCTTTTTAGTGGTACTGGCGATAGAACCCAGGGTTGGTCTACCTGTGAGCTACACTCCCAGCCCTACTTTATTTTTTATTTTGGAACAGGATCTCACTAAATTGCTGACAGCCTCACTGAGTTGCCGAGTCTGGCCTCGAACCCATGATCCTCCTGTCTCCTCCTCCCAAGTACTGGGATGACAAGCGTGTATCACCACGCCTGGCTTTTATTTCTTATTTAGAAACAGGGTCTGGATAGGTTGCTTAGAGCCTTGCTAAATTGCTGAGACTGGCTTTGAACCTGTGATTCTCCTGTCTCAGCCTCCCAAGTACTGGGATTACAAGCATGTACCACCACGTTTGGCTTCCTTGTTCTTTTTAACATTTCTTTCCTTCTACATTTTATGATCCTCCTGAAAATTGCATGAAGGACAAAAGGTAATTGAGTGCTCTACTGTGTTGTCTTAAGTTCACTGAGGTTGTACGTTGATTAGGCAATTGTTATAAATTTCAAATGCATTAATACTCTATTCCCTATTTTAGAGCATGTTCTCTACTATTGTAATTCTTTGGAGTTCCAGGCTATTCCATGCCTTTAAATTGCTATAGATTTGGAGTTATGATAAGGTTGAAGTAATTGAACTCTGCACTTCATCAATAGTTAATATTCATTATCTATTTAAAACAATATATAATAGTAAGAGAGTGTTTGCAAAGGTACCATGAAATGAGAAATATGTCTATATAAATGCATAAAAATAATTAAATCTGGTAAAGAAATACCAATGCATAAATAACTAAATAACATTTGATATTCAAGATTTTTGCCTTTTAAAGAAGAATAATTAAATACATTATTCTACATATGGTTTCAAGGTTCTCCTACCATCTAGACCAATGCCAGCACTATTGGGAGAATTCTCCATGAGTCTCTCATCTTTCTGAACATCATGTATAAGTCGAGCCATTAGCTGCCCCTTTTCCCTAGACTGCCCTATCCAGGATAGTTACATAGCTAACAGACATGAAAAAGGCATAGTGACTGCCTCTACAAGAGGGGGAAAACTACTACCCTGCATACTAAAGATGTCT
Source organism: Glis glis (assembly GCA_004027185.1). Lineage (NCBI taxonomy): Eukaryota > Metazoa > Chordata > Mammalia > Rodentia > Gliridae > Glis > Glis glis. Next base: position 58,612 of record PVJS01002897.1, on the reverse strand, counting down.
CCTTCTAAAGCAAAGGTCAAACAAGTGTTTTTGCAACCTAGTGTAAAAGATCTGGGTTCCATAAGCTCTGCCTTCCTTAGCTGTGATCAAGCCCACTTCATACACGCACCCACCTGGGCATCTCGGTATTGTCCTATTTATGGGAGACTCAGGTGAGGCAAGGACCATGCAGCACATATCATCCCACACTGTCTGCCCCATCATTAACAATCAAGTCTTTTGTGTGTGACCCAGGGGTCACGCCTTTTCTGCCAGCAGCCATGAAACTATAGCAGACTAACTGATTAGCCAAAAGGTAGGCTAAAATTTCAGACCCTTCACTGCGCTCGACAAATACTACCTTAAATATTATATGTATAAGGACCACCATGAAGGAACTTAAAATTTAGTGTGGGAAATTTATAAGCAAGTAGGCAATTATGATCAAATAACTATCATGTGCACATTCATTCATTCATTCATTCAGTATTCACTTGCCAAAAATTTATTGAATGCATATTACCTGTCTGCATAGGTATAGGCTCCAAGAACACAACAATGGGGGGAAAACAGGAAAAAAAAATCTGTCCTTGCATATTTTAACATATGAGAGTTGGGGGATTTTAGAGGAAATAGCAAAAAATAAAAAAACAAGATAAATAAGCTGTATTATCCTGTTAGCCATAATACTACTAGGAAGAATAAAATAAGTAAGGAAAGAGTGTTATTTAGAGAGAAGTACTGCGATTTTATAGAGCAGAATCAAGAAAGCCTTTAGAAAAAAATGGACAATTAGATAAACCCCTGAAGGAGGTAGACGAGGGCACAAGCCGGCTGTGTGCTGTGTATTGTACCCAACAGAGACAGAGAGGGGACAGCAAAGCAAAGAGCCTGGAGTTCAGAACCGCAGCTTGTGTTCCAGAAACATCAAAGGCACCAGGATGTCTTGAGGACAGTGGGAGAGGGAGAATGACAGGAGATAAGATCAGAGGTCACTGAAAGGTGTTAGCTTTCACTTTGAGTGAGATGAGAAACAATTGGGATGCTCCAAGCAGAAGAACAAAATCAGATTCCACTGAGTCACTGCAGCTGTGTATTGAGAAAAGACCCGGAATGGGATGGGGAACAAAAATGGAGGCAGAAGGATATTGCAAAAGTCCAGATAAAAAAATGATAATGATCTGGACCAGGTAGTAGCAATAAAGGTAAAAAGTAACAACTCTGGATATATTTTGAAATCAGACATGATAGAGTTAATTGACAAGGGATGAGGATCATAAGGGAGGATGAGTTTGTGTGATTTCTAAGTCTTTGAGCTAAGCATTTGAAACAATGGAAGTACCATTTCTGAAATAGCTAAGACTGGGAAGAAGTGGGTGGGTATTGGGGGCAGTTGGGAGAAGAGGGCCTTAATTTTCAATCTTAATTTTGGACAGGCTATATTTGATATTCTTATTAGGTATTCAAGTCTTCATGTCAAGTAAAGAGCTATATACATGAGTCCAGAGTTCAGATGAAAAGTCCTGGCTGGAGATATAAATTAGAAAAATCATCAAAGTGACAAGAAGTCGTAAAAGTAGTAGAAAAACCAAGAGTCGCACTTGGTGTTATAGAAGACAAGTAAGTATTTTAGGAAGAAAGGTGATACCATTTGCATTAAATGCTACTGATGGATCAGATGAAAACTGGGAATGGACACTGGACCTAAATTGTTGGTGTCTTTGATGAGAACAGTTTTGGTTGAAGGGTAAGAGTAAATATGATCACATCATATTTAAATATTTATATATATGATCACATCATATTTAAAAGACATTCAGAAAAGAAAGGTAAAAAAACACTGAATACTTCATTATTTTGAAGAGTTTTCTTTTTGTTTTGTTAGGGTAAGGACAATTTACCTTAGGTACAAGAGAAAGAGTAGAGTTTATAAATGGGCAGGAAGAGTGTTGAAGCTCATGAAAACCCTTTTTCTGGTTATCTCTATTTTCTCAGTGAAACAGGATATAATATCTGATGAGGCTAGAAACAGGGAAGAAAATAGATTTTTGATAAAATAGAAAGAAATACGTATTATTCATTGAGAAGATTGGGAGAGAAAATGGACTGAGGAAATACAAAGTGATTACTGCACAGCCCGAGTACCTACTTTAGGGTAGTGATCACCAATTTAAAGGGAGAACAGGTGACATTGCTGTGTTTTCGTCTCCAGTCACATTCTGCTATGTAATTCTGACTTTGAGTGACATTTAATCAGTTGGTACTTTACTGACTATGATTTGATCAAAAGATAGCAAGCCAATCAAAGGTTGGTATAAGGCAGTTGTTAAGATATTAGACCATGATATTCAACCTGCACAAGAAAGGAAGTAACTGTATGAAGAGATAAGGGGTTTTAGAGTATTGGTATGATCAATGGATTGCAGATGTTGGTAGTACCAATGTATTGCTGGAATTATGGTAGTAGAGGAAAATTACTAGAGAAATGGGAAGCGATGATTAGATAATCATTTGTTTGAATTGGAGGGGTTCCAACTCTTGGTAAGAAATATATGGTACCACCCATGAGAAATGACGAACAATTCAGATGATAAAACCAAGAACCCTGTCTGTAGAATCAAAAGTCAGATGCCAGAGCCAAAAACCCAGGTCTTACAACCTAATCAAGAAACTCCTGCTGGATTTCAAAATTGCTTTGGACCAGTGATCTTTTTTTTACCTTCCATATACAACCCCTCCATTTCTAACCAAAATGTCAATTGTCAACCTATGCCTGTCCTACTATTGTATGTTAGATGGATTAGAAGTAGATAACTTGTCTCAATTTCACAAGTCAACAGATGGGAGGAGCTGTGCCCTGGAGCTACACCTGGTGTACCACAGCCAGAAGCCATATCCAAACCTAATTAGAACATAAAGATGATCATACTGTAGACTACTTAACTGATGAGATTTAGTTGAGTAAATTATTTACTGTGATTTTAATAGAGGGAGATTTTAATTTGGGAGAGGGCAAATATATTTTTTTCCAAAGAAGATATACAGATGGCCAATATGCACATGAAAAAGTGCACAGCATCACTAAGAATTAGAGAAATGCAAAAGAGAACCACAATGAGATACCACTTCATACCCAGGAGAAGGTTACTGTCTAGAAAAGAAACACAAACCAAGAAAATAACAAGTGTTGATGAGACTATAAAGACATAACAAACCCTTTTACACTGCTGATGAAATGTAAATGGTACAGCTGCTATGGAAAAGAGCAAGCGAGTGCTGCAAAGAATTCAACCACATGATCCAGCAACTCCAGTTCTGCATAAATACTGGACAAAATTAAAACTAAGTTTCTAAAAAGGTATTTGTATTCCCATGTTCATAAAAGCATTATTCATAATAGCTAAAATGTGGAAGTAACCCAAGTATCTTTCAATAGATGAATGGATTAAAAATGCAGAATGTACTTACAATGGACATTATTCATTCTTTTTTATTTTTTTGCAGTACAGGGGGTTGAACCCAGGGGCATTCTACCTCCCAGCTCCACCCCAGCCCTATTTTTTATTCTTTATTTTGAAACAGGGTCTCACTAAGTTTTGGAGGGCCTCAAAAATCCCAATATATGAAACAACATAGATAAAATTTGAAAGCTAAATGAAATAAGCCAGTTACAAAAGGAAAAATACTACATGATTCATTAATATGAGGTACTAAGGGTGGTCCAAATCATAGAGAAATAAATAAGAATGGTAGTTGCCAAGGCTGAGTGGAGAGAGGAATGGTGAGGGTTTTTGTTTTTGTTTTGTTTTACTTTGTTTTTTATACTGGGGATTGAACCCAGCGGAATTCTACTTGTAAGCTATACCCCCAGCCCTTTTTCATTTTGAAACAGGTTCTTGCTAAGTTGCTAAGGACCTCGCTAAGTCGCTGAGGCTGGCCTCAAATCTTCAATCCTCCTGTATCAACCTCCCAAGTACTAGGACTGCAGTCATGTGCCACCACGCCCAGTTATGAGTTATTTTTAATGGGTACTGAGTTTTAGTTTCAGTTTTGCAAACTCGAAGAGTTTTTAAGATGGATGTTGGTAATGGTTACACAACAATATGAATGTACTTAGTACTGAACCGTGAAGCAAAATGGTTAAGAAAGTAATTTATGTTATTTGTATTTATCACAATAAAAACCATGGGAGAGCATAAATAAGAAATACTTGACATGTCATTGCTGGTTTATAGATGGAGGGGCCACCTGAGGAGGGATACAGGAGGCTTTGTAGAAACCTCCCAAAAATATAATAATAAAAATATGAGAAAGTTAAGTTACGGCCCCAGATAGGGTTAACTTATTGGTCGGTTGTAAATTTGGTTGTAAACCCTGACCTGGCCCTCACCCCGTCTGCTGTGCCTATCAGTGGCCATTAGCATTTCTAAAGCAATTGATTTGTTACATCCCTGTATCTTGCTTGCTTATCTTGAAGAAGACTCTTACCTGTACCTGTTTTCTTTTCCTTATAAAACCCCTGCTCCCTGGAGAAGGGTACAGAGAAACTCAGAGGTCTGACTTTGAGACCTGGGTCTCCGTCCTGGCCCGTTATTAAAAGCTTCTAATTTGCTTTTAAACTTCTCTCGTCTCTCTGGTTTTTGTGCCAACTCGGTTATGGCACCTTAGTCCTCAACAGCTTCAAGGAGATGAAAGAAGCCCTGAGCAGTCAGCGAGGAATAAAACCTGACTCTTGCAGGCACAAAAACCTCAGTCCTGCCAACACCCGCAAGGAGCCTGGGAGTCGATTTTCCCCAAGGCCTCCGGAGAACAGCCATCCTGATGGACCTTTGATTACAGCCTTGTGAGACACAGCGGAGAACCCAGTCATGTTGTACTATGCTTCTGACCCACAGAGCTATGAGATACACTTGTCCTTCCGCCCTTCCCACTCCCCATGCCGAAATCCTCAAATGCTCAAATCCCTTACATAAAATGACCTAGTGTTTGCATCTAACTTACACACATCCTCCTATATACTTGGAATCATCCTTAGATCATCTATAATATAATGTAAATGTTATGAAAGTAGTTGTTATATTGTTTAGGGAATAACATCAAAGAAAAAGTCTGTACATGTTCAGTATGGACACACTATTCTTATGCAAATACTTTTGATCTGCATTTAGTTCAATCAACAGATGCAGAACCTGCGGGCACAGGGAGCCAACCGTAATAAATGAGCATTGTTTTAAGTTGAACGTTTTAAGTGATTACACTTGCAGTAGTTTGTTGCATAGCAATACAAATTAACAGAGACTAAGAGAAAACAAACACACTGGGTAGCACAGGAAAATTAATTCATTGGCAGATATTTTCTTTCAACACTCTGAAGATAACATCTCATATTTTTCTGATTTTCATTCTTTCTATTAGGGAAGCCTGATAATTGTTCTTTGAAGATGATTTATATATTCTTCTAGCTGCTTTAAAGATTTTCCTTTTGTAACCGATTTTCAAAAGCTTCATCACGGTGTGCCTACGTGGGTTTTCTTTTTATTTCTTCTTTTGTGTTCATGGGGCTTCTTGTAATATGGCTTTATGTCCTATTCAATTCTGAAACTTCTGAGAAATATTCTCCAAACATTTCTTTAGCCCCTGGAAATACTGTAATTCCCTTAAAGAATTATGAAAGAAGCCCAGCATTATTTCACCAAATAATCAACAATATAATTGTAAGAGAAAATGGGATATTGTCATAAAATAACTTATAATGTGAGGCATACAAAATCATAAAAGAGAACCATTAAATAGTGCCACAGATAAGAAAGCATTAATGAAATGTGACTTCAGTTGTGTCTTAAAAATGGGTAAGAATAAGATAAGTAATTCATAGGGAGCTGAGGAGCAGGGTATTTGGGTAATGAAAGGCCCCTGTGAATTATAACCAAATAACTTGAGTTTCAGCTTAAAATATTTCTTTTTTAGCTCTTTGGATAATTGGGTTCTTACCAGGAAGTACAAAACATCTGAGATCATTAGCTTGGCCTGGGAAAAGATATATGTTAACTTTGCAAAGATGTTATGAAGAAAAATTTAATAGGACAGAAAAAAGTCAACCCTGTTAAAAATGTATCACTAATTTCTGCCTACTCTCAGGCAAAGAACAGTAACTTCTTTTACAAATCATATTTTCTGTTCACCTATATAATTGTAAAATAATTTTAATGTGATTTTCATCCCCAAAATTCTTCTTCTTCTTTGTCTAATAACAACCCATTCTACGTCACTAGAGCATTCTCTTCTCATAAATACAAGTACACTATCAGCTACTATTGTTAATACAAATTCATTAATGCACTTTCACAATGCAAAAAAAGGTCAATATTCCCTAGAGACTCTGATAAGTCAAAGGTAACTTACATTTACTTTTAAACATAAATATAAATTTAAAATAAGTGTAGTCCTTACTAAGCCTGTAAAAATTTAATATGACTAGGTACACAGTTATCACTTGTCTTTTTGAAATATCTGTAGCAGCCTACTGACTCCTCTTTAAAGACCCCAGAGAAATAAGACTCCAAGTTGAGAGTCATTAATTCAGAAACAACAAAATGTTCTCTTATTTTGTTACATCCAGAGTCTTCAGTACTACACCCAAGTGGCTTCTATTTTATCATTATTCCCAGTTTCTAAAATAGAGTTTCCACAGTTATCAACACCACATCTCTCCACCTTCTAGCATTTGCCCCCATTTCCTCCGCCTTCCCCCTGTTGCCACAGATGAACTGTTGGGACATTTAGGTAGTTTCTACCTGTGGGCAAGACCCTATTCTCTCATGGTTACTTACCCAATGGCATCTCTCTAGAAAATCCCACCATCTCGTTCCTCTTCCCTGTAAGTCTAGGTAATCATGCTGTTAAAATCTCTTGACCCCTTTCATAAAACAGAAAATTTCTCAATTCCCTTTTATAAACTCTATGAAAGACTATCAGAAGTTATCATCTCCTGAAATTTTCTCTTGAACTCCCAGATCTTATCCCTCTTACAAAAGTCCACAATTATCCCATACTCTTGAATCCCAAAGCCAATTCCTCATCTTGACTTCTCAGCCATCATTGAGTTAATAATGTTTTCCACCTCCTTGAAGCACTGTATTCACTTGCCTTCCGAAATGACAAATTCTCTGTTTTCCCTTCATTTTCTTCTAGTTGTTTCTTTCCATCTTTGTTGCTGATTCTTTCTTTTTTCCCTGATATTTAATCATCATAATTTTGGAGAATTCATCTGGTCTCAGGTTTTAAATGCCATCTGCATGTTGATGTATAATTTATGTGTTTAGCCTAAACCTCCCCCTTGAACTCCAGATTCATAGATCTAATTCTCTATTAGACATCTCCCCCAGGTTCCTAATTGGACCTCAAATTTAACACATCCAAATGTGAGCTCCTGAGATTTTCCTCTAAACCTCCTCTTATAGTTTGCTCAAGGTCAGAAATGACAATGTTAAATTTCCATTTGCTACAGGTGAAAATCTTGGATTCATCTTTAACTCTATACCTTTTCTCATACCCTATATTCTGCCAATAATCTTTTCTTTTTAATCTACCTTCAAAAACTGTTGACAGATAAATGGATAAAGAAAATGTGGTACATATAAGCAAAGAAATTGTACTCAGCCATAAAGAACAAAATTACGTCATTTTCAGGAAAATGAAAGGAACTAGAGAATATTATGCTAAGTGAGATCAGCCAGTTGAAGCTATAGATGGGAATAGGGGGGGAAAGGAACTTCAAATAGATGAGGAGAGAGAATAGACTAGTGAAAGGGGACTGGGGGAGGGAAGTGGTGTGGGAGGGGAAACAGGAGGCGATGAAGGAAACAGCTCAATAATGCTATGTCTATATACGAAGGTATCACTACCAATCTCACAAAAATGTACAAGGAGGAAGTGGTGGTGTGGGATCCAGAGGAAATCACACCACGCGCTGTGTACATGTATGCTTGTATCACATTGAACTTCACTATGATATGTAATTATAATGCACCAATAGAAGTATATTAAAATACATCCAGAATCTTCCACTTCTCATCCCCTCTGCTGCTACCACCCTGGAACAAGTGGCTGTCATGTCCTCACTCGCGGTCTGGAATATCCTCCTGACTGATCTCCCTGCTTCCATTCCTGCCCAAGAGCCATGAAGTGGCCCTGGCCTGACACTGTCACCTGGACTTTGATGTTGCTAGACGCTGGACTGACCATAAGAGAAAGCTATCATGCTTTCCTGTTGAATATAAAAATCTTCACAGATCAATGACCTCAAACAAGGTCACTCTGTAGACTGAGGGAAAAAACATGACAAAAATGTGATCAGTCTATTCATGTCTGAACTCAGATAAAAAGATCATCATGCAAATCCAAAAGTGCTCGAATGTTCCCCTATCCCCACTACCATGAGCAACTGTGCAAGCAATTACAACTTTAATTCCATTTCTCTTACCTTCTAAATAAACTCAGTTTGGGTGCACAATTATAGAATTATCCTGTTTCTTGAAAACACCCAAACCAGAGCAAATTCCTGTTTTCCTGAACCCTTGAGAAAATAACCCAATATGAGCCCAGATTCCATGGCAATTTCCTCCTAAACACCCTCTTGCTAAGACATCCCACAGTTCCGTGTTAGGTCTTTTCTCATGCTGAGCAAGCATACCCAATTTGTTACAGATTGATTGATGGACATCAATATCCTTTTGTATCTGTTCTCAATATAGCAAACATAGGGATTCTGGTAAGTCAGATCTTGTAAGTCCTCTGTTCAAAGGACTCCAGATTTTACACATTTAAATTCTGGCCTCAGCAGAATGGTTCTCAACCTTGGTTGCACATTGAAGACATTTAAAAACTATGACTTCCTGGGTTTCACACCCAGAAACTCTAACTTAACAGCATGGCATCAAGAGTTTAAAATCACTCTGGAAGCTGGGTGTGGTGTGCACACTCGTAGTCTCTGTACTAGGGAGGCTGAGCCAGGAGGATCTCAGGTTCAAGGCTACTCTCAGCAACTTAGCAAAACACCATTTCGAAAAATTTAAAAAGGTCTGGGGGTGTAGTTCAGAAGTAGAATGCTCACGGGTTCAATCCCCAGTACCAAAATAAATAAATAGATAAATAAATAAGAAACCAAGATGACATTAATGCAGACACTTGAGAAGGCAAAGAAACAAGCCTTAGCATATCTGAAGGAATGTGTCATAGGCAGAAAGAAGGAACCAAGACAGTGAGACAGGATAATTCCTGGCAAGCCTGAGCAATGGCAGAGGGACCAGTGGGGAAGGGAGAGTGACTGTGGCAAAAAATTATAGGAAATGGGGTCTGAGAATTGAGCCTGGGAAGAGCAGCCCTTCTAGAGCTATGGTTCTCAACCTTGGACGCTTGGGAAGAGCACCCAGGGGGGTTTCTTTTTTGGTCCTGGGGATGTACCCAGGGGCATTCCATCTCTGAGCTACACTGGGTCTCAGACCCTTTAAATAGGGTCTCACTAAGTTGCTGAGGCTGGCCTCGATTCTGTGATCCTCCTGTCTTAACCTTCCAAGGACTGGAATTATAGGTGTGCACCACTATGCCCTGCTTTCCCTGAGGCCTCTTAAGACCACCCTATTGAAAATTGCAAAGTCCCTCACATTCCCCAATTGCTTTACCCTGCTTAATTTTTTCCATCACACATATCTTCTTTTTTTAATGTTCATTTATTGGTGCATTGTAATTATACATTTTGATATATGTCAGGGTATGAACATCATACATGCACACATTACACATTTAGCCCTCCCTCCATTCCCACCCTATTCCCTCCCCCTTCACTCCCTTTCATGCTCCGGATAGTGATTGAGTCTTATAGGTTTGTATATATACATCATGTGCTATAGTGTGTTTCCCTCCACCCCCCTCCCAACTCCCTCAGTTAGGTCACCTCCTTTGTCCATCTAAAGATTTCTTCTTCTTCCCTTCTAAGTCCCTTCTAAGTCCCATTCTATCTAGCTCCCAAAGATTAGGGGGAACATCCAATTTTTTACTCTTAGTGACTTACTAATGTCACTTAGCATGATGTTCTCTAGTTCTCTCCATTTCCCTGCAAATGATGTAATTTTGTTCTTCTTTGTGGCTGCGTAAAATTCCATTGTGTACATATCCCATAGTTTTGTGATCCATTCATCTGTTGATGGACACCTTGGCTGGTTCCAAAGTTTGGCAATTATGAATTGTGCTGCTATAAACATAGATACACATGCATTAGTCTGGTAGTTGGGTTTTAGTTCTTTGGGGTAGATGCCTAGTAGTGGTATTGCTGGGTCATATGGTAGGTTAATTTACTCATTTATTGTAAATTTCACTCTCTTCCAAATTGGCAACAAGCTCCAGCAAGAAAGGAGCCTTTTTATTTATTTTTTATTTCCTAGATAATGAATTTAGCTGGAAAATTTAAGAGTAAAGTTTAGAGGGTATCATGGCCTAATCTCTGACTTGATTTATGTCATTATATAGTATAACGTCCCAAATCCTTAATATGGTTGATAATTAAGATTAACAGCTCTTTGGGCTCGGCCACAGCAGCAAGATGATGAAGGGAACATCATCCTTTGGAAAGCGTTGTAATAAGATGCACACGTTGTGCCGCTGCTGTGGCTCTAAGGCCTACCAACTTCAGAAGTCTACCTGTGCCAAATGTGGCTACCCTGCCAAGCACAAGACAAAGTACAAATGGAGCGCCAAGGCTAAAAGACGAAATATCACTGGGACTGATCGAATGAGGCACCTAAAAATTGTATATCACAGATTCAGGCATGGATTCCATGAAGGAACAACACTTCAACCCAAGAGGGCAACATCCAGTTCATCTCAACTAGTCCCAATAAATTTTCTGACTTAAAAAAAAGTATTTTGAAAACTTATATGCCAATAAAATAGAAAGCTTAGAGAAAATTGACAAATTCTTAGACACCTGAAACTTACCTAAACTGGACCAAGAGGACAGAGAAAACCTAAACAAACCAATAGGAAGCAAAGAAATTGAAACAGCAATAAAGGGTCTCCCATCAAAGAAGAGTCCAGGCTCAGATGGATTCCCAGCTGAATTCTATAAGACCTTCATAGAAAAACAAACTCTAATGCTCCTCAAATTATTCCATGAAATAGAACAAGAAGGAATACTGCCAAATTCATTCTGTGAAGCCAGAATCACCTTAATCCCCAAACCAAATAAAGATGCCACAAGAAAAGAAATTTACAGACCAATATCACTAATGAACATAGATGCAAAAATTCTCAACAAAATATTAGCAATTTGCATTCAAAACTATATCAAAAAAATAGTTCACCATGACCAAGTAGGCTTCATCCCATTCACAAATCAATAAATATAATTCACCACATTAATAGAGTTAAGAACAAAAATCACATGGTTATATCAATAGATGTAAAAAAAGCATTTGACAAAATCCAACACTCTTTCATGAGTGTTGTAAATTAGGAATAGAAGGAACCTACCTCAACATCATAAAGGCTATTTACAACAAACCCAAAGCCAGAATCATTATGAATGGGGAAAAATTGACAGAATTTCCCTTAAGAACAGGAACAAGAGTGGTGACATGCCCACTGTCACCACTCTTATTCAACATAATACTTGAAACTCTAGCCTCAGCAAGACAGGAGAAAGGAATCAAAGGAATACAAATAGGGAAAGAATAACTGAAACTATCTTTGTTTGCAGATAACTTGATCCTTTATACAGAAGATCCAATAAACTCATCAAGAAGACTTCTAGAGGTGATAAACAGTTACAGCAAAGTAGCAGGATACAAAATCAACCTATGAAATCATTAGCATTCCTTTACATCAATCATGAATCCGCTGAAAAAGAAATACAGAAAACAATCCCATTCACAATAATCTCAAAAAAGATAAAATACCTAGGAATAAATGTAACCAAGGAGGTGAAAGACCTCTATAATGAAAATTATAAATCGCTAAAAAAAGAAATCAAAGAATATTTTAGAAGATGGAAAGACCTCCCATGCTCTTGGATAGGCAGAATAAATATAGTCAAAATGGCCATACTTCCAAAAGCTATCTACACATTCAACACAATCCCCATCAAAATACCATCATCATTTTTCATAGACCTACAAAAATCAGTTCTAAAATTCATATAGAAAAACAAAACACCCAGAATAGCCAAAGCAATTCTCAACAATAAGAACCATGCCAGAGGCATCACAATACCTGACTTCAAACTGTACTACAAAGCGATAGTAATGAAAACAGCATGGTATTGGCACAAAAACAGACACATAAACCAATGGAACAATTCTATTCTGAAACTCAGAAACAAAGTCCCATATCTATAGCCAGTTGATCTTTGCTAGAGGTGCCGAAGACATACACTGGAGAAAGGACAGCCTTTTCAACAAATGCTGTTGGGAGAACTGGCTATCCATATGTAGAAAAATAGAACTAAGCCCTAACCTCTCACTCTGCACAAAAGTCAACGCTAGATGTTTCAAAGAACTAGAAATTAGACCAGAAAATTTGAAACTGCTAGAAGAGGGTACAGGACCAACACTCCAACATATAGGTATAGGTAGAAACTTCCTCAATAAGATCCCAAAAGTTCAGGAAATTAAAAGAAGAACTAATGAATGGGATAACATTAAATTAAAAAGCTTCTGTGCAGCAAACGAAATCATCAAGATTCTACAGAGAGAGCCTACAGAATCGGAGAAGGTCTTCACCTCCTACACATTGGACAAAGATCTAATATCAAGAATATACAAAGAACTTGAAAAACTTAACACTAAAAAAAACCTAATTAAAAATGGGCAGCCAAACTGAATAGACACATTTCAAAAGAAGAAATGCAAATGGCCAACAAATATATGAAAAAGGTTCATTATCTTTAGCAATCAGCAAAATGCAAATCAAAACTACACTGAGATTCTTTCGCACTCCAGTTAGGATGGCAATCATCAAGGACACAAATAATAATAAATGCTGCCAGGGATGTGGGGAAACCGTAACCCTCTTACACTGTTGATGGAACTGCAAACTAGTACAGCCACTCTGGAGACCAGTGTGGAGGCTTCTCAGAAGATAGGGAATGGAGCCGGGCGTGGTGGCGCACGCTTGTAATCCCAGGACTTTGGGAGGCGGAGACTGGAGGATCCGGGTTCGCGGCCAGCCTCAGCTCGCGCATGTGTGCGCGCATGCGCGCGCGAAAGCTCTCTCTCTCTCTCTCTCTCTCTGTACTTAGTGAGGCCCTCCGCAACTTTGTGAGACCCAGTCTCAAAATAAAGTAGAAAAAATAGGGCCGGGGGCGTAGCGCAGAGGTAGTACGCCCCTGCGTTCAATCCCTGGTATCGCAAAAAAAAAAAAAAAAAAAAGAAGATTGGGAATGGAACTACCATATGACCCAGTGACAGCGCTCTTGGGCATCTTCCCAAAGGAAATGAAATCGGAATATTATAATCATACATGCATACCCATATTGATAGCAGCACAACTAACAACAGCCAAACTATGGAACCAGCCTAGATGTCCATCAGTGGGTGAATGGACCACAAAACGTTGGTATATACACACAGTGGAATTTTACTCAGCCATAAAGAACAAAATTACACCATTTGCAGGAAAATGGATGGAACTCGAGGATATTATGCTAAGTGAGTATACCCAGGCCCAAAGAACAAGTAGATGTATGTTCTCTCTTACAAGTGGAAGCTAAAGAGATATTTGGAAATAAAGGCAACATCAGGCCAGAGACTCCAGGGGAGTGACCAAGGGTGATTAGGGAAGGGGGGGGATAAAGTCATAAAGAGTGCAATAATAGAAATAATGCTATGAATGTATACAAAATTACCAACTCCAATCTCAAAGACTTGCGGGAAGAATGGTGGGGGTACCTCGTGGGGAGAGCAACAAGAGTGTGTGCATGTATTTTTCTAACACTCTGTACCCAATATGATGTATAATTACAATGCACCAAATAAACAAAAACCAGGCAACTGAAAAACATTACCTTCAAATTTTTTGATAGAAAACATTTATTAACCCAGAAATATCTATGCCAATTAAATGCTTTTGAGAATAAGGATAAAATAAAAATATTTGGAGATAAACAAAAAGAGAGAATTTGCCACCCAAAGACCTAATAAAAGGAGCGGGCTTCAGTAAGGAGGAAAACAATTCTAAAATAATAGTATAAAGAGATAGAAATGAATAAATAAAATAGTAAATGAGTACATAAATCTGAAAAAAATTACGTGTATAAAATAAAATAATATTTTTTTAAAAACAGAACTCAAATGCTGGATAAAAATAGCATGCATAGTGCTATAGTTTGGATGAGTGTCCATCAAAGTTCCATATGTAAAGCCTTAGTCCCCAACCTGTTGGTGTTGGGAGATACTGTGGACCTTTGTTTGGGGACTTTTGGGAAGATCTTACACCATTGGGGCGTGCCCTCTCAGAGCACTCTGGGACCCCACCAGCCCTCTCCCTCTGTTTCTTGGACCAAGAGGTGAACGCTCCCACATGCAAACCCATGAAGCCACCTGATCTTCCACTGAAAGTTCCAGAATTGTGAACCAAAATAAACTCTTTACTTCATAAAAAAGATTAAACAATCTAATAATCTCTTTGCATCCTCTACATCATTTCTTCTAGCAGGTACTAGTCATTATCATCATTATCATTATTCCTAATAGGATTTTATTGGAATAGAGTAATTGTATCATCTTGTATATCATGACATATTTCTCATGTCCCCATATCTGTTCTAGTTACTGTAGAAACTTAAAGTGTTTTGACAGGGAGGGCCTGGCATATAGTGAACATTCAATAAACACTTGCTCCAAACAGTGTTACCTGTCCTTTCTCAATATAAGATTTTCTCAAGTCGATTACAGTGGCACATGCTCCTAATGCCAGTACTTTAGAAGCTGAGACAGGAGGATCTCAGGTTCGAGGACAGCCTCAGCAAATTATCAAGACTCTCAGCAACCTAGTGAGACCCCGTTTCAAAATAAAAAACAAAAAGGGCTGGGCAGGTGTAGCTCGGAGGTAGAATGCCCCTGGGCTCAATCCCTAGTACCACAAAAGAAATTTTTTTCTCATTTTCTCCCAAATTCTTGGTTCTATTACAGAGTTAGACTTAGCATGTCGGTGTCCCAGTACAATCGTGTTGAACAATCCATCAATCTCTACTACTTTTCTCTCCTTTGATTTACTCTTTGACCCTTCATATTTTCTTGTTTATATTTAGTTATATTTCACTGTATTGTTACCTCTCTGATAGGTCATGATGCAGCTAGAATGGAAACTTTAAGTGATGCCACCATGCCAAACTTTTAGAGGTTGGCTCTTACTCCATACTCTCTCCCTGGTGAACCCCATCTTTTTTTATTGGTGCATTGTAATCATACATCTTGATGGGTTTCAGGGTGGTAGAAGTATACATGTACACATTGGTCCATTAGCCCTCCTCCAATTGCCACCCCATTCCCTCCCCCTTCCCTCTTTCTCGTTCTCAGCATAGTAGTTGACTTTGATATATCTGTGTATGTACATCCTGCATATTAGGGTGTTTCCCTCTTCCCCCCTCCCATCTCCCTCAGTTAGGTCTCCTTCTTTACTCATCTAAGGTTTTCTCCATCTTTGTCTGAACTCCTTCCAATGCCCTATTCTCCCTAGCTACTCCATATTAGGGAGAGAATCTGACTTTTCACATTTTGTGACTGACTAACCTCACTTAGCATAATGTTCTCTAATTCCATCCATTTCCCAGAAAACGATGCAATGTTGTTCTTCTTGATGGCTGCATAAAATTCCATTGTGTACATATCCCATAGTTTTGTAATCCATTTATCTGTTGATGGACATCTTGGCTAGTTCCATAGTTGAGCAACTGTGAATTGTGTAGCTATAAATACAGATATGCATGCATTAGTCTGGTAGTTTGGTTTCCATTCTTTTGGGTAGATGCCTAGAAGTGGTATTGTTGGGTCATATAGTAGGTTCATTCTCATTCTTCTGAGGATCCTCCACACTGTTTTCCAAAGTGGTTGCACTAATTTGCAATCCCACCAACAGTGTATTAGAGTTCCTACTTCTCTACATCCTCGCCAGAATTTGTTATTGTTTGTGTTTTTAATGATTGCCATTCTAATTGGGGTTAGGAGAAATCTCAGGGTAGTTTTGATTTGCATCTCTCTGATTGCTAATGATGTTGAACATTTTTTCATACATTTATTGTGAAGTGTCTATTTAGTTCACTTGTCTATTTAGTTCACTTGTCCATTTTTTGATTGGGTTTGTTTTTTGGCGGTGAGTCTCTTGAGTTCTCTGTATAGCCTGGATACTAGTCCTCTATTAGAGGAGTAGCTGCCAAAAATCTTCTCCCATTCTGTCAGCTCTCTGTTGAGGTTCTTGATAGTTTCCTTTGCTATGCAGAAGCTCTTCAGTTTAATGCAACCCCACGTATTGATCTTCATCTTAACTTCCTGTGCCTTTGGGGTCTTGTTGAGGAAGTTTTTGCCTGTGCCTATGTGTTGAAGAGTTGGACCTATGCCCTCCAAGTAGCTGCAAGACCTCTGGCCTAATTTCCAGGTCTTTGATCCACCTTGAATTGACTCTTGTGCAGGGTGAGAAAGTGGGGTTTATTTCCATTTTTCTGCATGTGGTAAACCAGTTTGGCCAACACCATTTGTTGAAGAGGCTATATTTTTTCCAGTGTATGTTTTTGGCTCCTTTGTCAAAAATCAATCAGCTGTAAGTATACTGATTTGTTTCTGAGTCTTCTATTCTGCTCCATTGGTCTGTGCCTGCCTTTGTGCTAGTATCATGCTGTTTTTATTACTCTGGCTCTATAGTATAGTTTGAAATCAGGTATTGTGATGCCTCCTGCATAATTCTTGCTAAAAACTATTTTGGTTATTCTGGGGTTTTTGTTGTTCCAAATGAATTTAAGGACTGAGTTTTCTATGTCTGTGAAGAATGACCTTGGTAATTTAATGGGTATTGCATTGAATCGATCACTGTTGGAAGAATGGCCATTTTGATGATATTTATTCTGCCTATTCAAGAGCATGGGAGGTCTTTCTGTCTT
Organism: Glis glis; assembly: GCA_004027185.1. Classification (NCBI taxonomy): domain Eukaryota; kingdom Metazoa; phylum Chordata; class Mammalia; order Rodentia; family Gliridae; genus Glis; species Glis glis. The sequence continues at coordinate 41,490 of PVJS01002897.1, read as the reverse complement.
CTAAGATCTTCAATTTCTTTTTTCAATGTTTTATAATTTTCCTTGTAGAGGTCTTTTACCCCTTTGGTTAGGTTTATTCCTAAGTATTTTATTGTTTGGGGGATATTCTGAGTGGAAATGTTTTCTGGATTTCTTTTTCAGTGGATTTATGGTTGGCATATAGAAAATCTTCTGAATTTCTAAGATTGATTTTATATCCAGACACTTTGCTGAAACTGTATCCATATCAACGAATCCAATCATTATTTCTCCAATGCTTTGCTTTCTTGAGCCAGAGCTGTCCAAGCTGCTAACAGTAATGATCTCTCCCCCTTACTCTTCCTCTCTCTCACTATCAGGAAATCAAGATAATAGTATTATTGTATTACTAACTATCTCTCTTCTCTTTTTCCCAAAATTCAGTAATGAGGTGCGTTATTATAGGACCTGGTAAATTTTTATTATGAAATACTTCTACTGCCGGGCGTGGTGGCGCACACTTATAATCCCGGTACTTTGGGAGGCGGAGACCGGAGGATCCGGATTCGCAGCCAGCCTCAGCTCTCTCTTTCTCTCTCTCTCCCTCTCCCTCTCTCTCTACCTAGTGAGGCCCTCCGCAACTTCGTGAGACCCGGTTTCAAAATAAAGTATAAAAAAATAGGGCCGGGGGTGTAGCGTGGAGGTAGAACACCCCTGGGTTCAATCCCCGGTACCACACACACACACACACAAAAGAAATACTTCTACAGGTCATTTAGGTTTTGTCATCTCTCAACTTTACTCTTAAATTTTCTCAACCAAAACCATTGCCTCCCTATTCTCCCCTTCAATTCATTCCACACTGAACCCAGAGATTAAAAATTGAAAGAATGTAAACATTCCAAGTTCACTATATCAAGCAAGTGCTTCTCCATTATTTAATATAATGTCTAAAATCTTCAACATGGTTGACAATGTTAAGTAATCCAATAATCTTTTTGTATTCTCCACACCATTTCTTCTAGCATGTATTAAATACTCATTATCATTATTATTGTTATTAATGGGATTTGATTGGCAATAGAGTAACTGTCGCCTCTTTTCTGTACATATGTTTAGATTCTCTCACTAGAATCTTCGCTAAGGGAACAACTTTCCATATCTACTATACAAACCACGCAAAATTTTGAAAACAGTACTGAAATAAAAATCATTGGTATTTAAGAAACAGAACACTCTAATGCCTTTCTTTTAAATACCCATAAAAATCTAGAGATTCCATTATTTTAGAACAATACAAATGTAAACATCCTTGAAGACTTAGTAGGAAAATTAAAAATCAACCCTGAGAATCACTTTATAGTCCCACCTTTATCCCAAATTTTGTGACAGTAGGAGGGTTTTAATATTCTCTTTGTGCTTCACTCTACTTAGCTATAAATTAGTTAATACATACATGGATCACTGTCAGTTTTCCCTGCACCATTTGTTAAAAAGGCTGTCTTTTCTCCAACATAATGAAACTTGATCCCTATCACACACCCTGCACAAAAGTCAACTCAAAATGGATCCAAGACCTAGGAATTAATACCAGAAACTTTGCAACCGAGAAGAAAACATAGGACCAACATTCCGACACACAGGCACAGAAACCACTTCCTCAATAGGATTCCTAAGGCTCAGGAAATAATACCAAGAATAAATAAATGGGAAAGCATCAAATTGAAAAGCAAAAGAAACAGAGTGTGAAAAGGCAACTTACAGGATAGGAGAAAATCTTTGCCAGCTACTCTTCCAACAGAGGATTAATATCCACAATATATAAAGAACTGGGAAAACTTAACAACAAATAAACAACCCAATCAATAAATGGACAACTGAATTAAATGGACATTAATTTCTCAAAAGAAGAAATACAGATGTCCAACAAATATATGCAAAAATGCTCAATATCTTTAGCAATCAGGGAGATGCAAATCAAAACTACACTGAGATTTTATGTCTCACCCCAGTTAGAATGGTAATCATCAAGACTACAAATAATTAAATGCTGGTGAGGATGTGAAGAAAAAGGAACGCTTATACACTATTGTGGGATTGTAAATTAGGAGAACCTCTATGGAGGTTCCTCAAAAGACCAGGAATGAAATCACCATATGACCCAGCTATACCACTCCTCAGTATTTATCCAAAAGAATTAAAGTCAGCATAGGATAACAATACATGTATATGCATGTTTATAGCAGCATAATTCATGATGGCCAAATTATGGAACCAGTCTAGGTGTCCATCAACAGATGACTAGATAAAAGAAAATGTGGTATATATATACACAATGGAGTTCTACTCAGCCTAAAGAAAAATGAAATTATGTCATTTGCAAGAAAAATGGATGGAACTTCCAGGTTTCTCCAAATGAATACTCCAAGGAGAGGTTCATATCAACATATGGAGGTAGTGTAAGATTCACTACCTACAGTGATAAAATTCTTCAAGATTGCCTGGAATAATTGGTGTTGAATGGGGAAGAATCTTTATACCTCCTTTATTCTTCCCATACATTGCTAATCTGAAAACAAACAAAATGGACCAGAGTAGTAGAAAGAGAAGAAAAGAGAACTGAAATAGCTTAGGTTTGCAAGAAAAAAACATGCTAGTTATCATTTTAACTTTTAATTTTAAGATTGAAAATTAACAATGATCTTCCTGGAAAAATGATATTCCAAGTGAGCTCAAAGTAATGACACAGAAAAAAATCACTCTCATAATAAATATCATTAATAATATATTAAAATTTAACCTTAAGTAAGCATGGAAAAAGACCTCCTTAATAAATAACCAGATTTTGATCACAATAGAATTCTCCACCAAGAAAGAAGAATCATTCATTTTCTCTACTATCCTGAATTTTCCTAATTTAACAACATAATCATTTGCAGCAAAGATTAATCAAAATAGCATGGGTTGTTTACCAGATTTTACTTGTCTGAAGAAATATTTTTCATTCTTTTCTTCAGTGATCAGACTCCCATAAATGTAAATCAATGGGCTTTTATCCCTTTCTTAGTTTTATGTCTCAGAATGATGAGTCCTCACTAGCAATGACTTCCCATTAGAATATTTTACAATTACATCTTTCTAGGGAGGTTTTCTGACTAGAAAGAGTGTCTAGATTTTAAACTTAAGGGCAATGAGAAAAAGAATGAGAATCTATTTTACTAATAAAAAAATAACTAGGAAGCCCTTCTTATACATGGATTTATTGATCAACATGTATTTAATTAAAAAGGATGATCAATAATTAGTAATTTTAGGCTTATTTTGGGATACTTTTTCCCCTTATATTGAGGCTTAGAGAAAAGAACATAAGATAGAGCATAGAATAAACAGCTCCTCCTTCTCCTCCATCTCCTCCTCCTTCTCCTCCTCCTCTTCCTCCTTTTGTGGTACTGGGCATTGAACTCAGGGGCATTCTACCTCTGAGCTACACTCCCAACTCTATTTTTTAAATTTTGAAACAAGATCTAAGTTGCTGAGGGACTTGCTGTAAGTTGCTAAGGCTAGCCTCGAACCTGTGATCCTCCTGTATCAACCTCCCAAGTACTGGGATTACAGATGTGGGCCAACATGCCCACCTTTATCCTTCCTTTATTAAAATAAAAAGTAATCTGTGGTTTTTAAAGATAAATGCATTATAGCCGGGTGTGGTGGCGCACGCTTGTAATCCCAGTACTTGGGAGGCGGAGACCGGAGGATCCAGGTTCGCGGCCAGCCTCAGCTACTTAGTGAGGCCTCCGCAACTTCGTGAGACCCAGTTTCAAAAATAAAGTATAAAAAATAGGGCCAGGGGTGTAGTTCGGAGGTAGAACACCCCTGGGTTCAATCCCCAGTACTGCAAAAAAATAAAAAAGATAAATGCATTATAGGATACCTTTAATTTTATAATTAGGTTTAAATATCTCCAATTTCATAAAAAAGACCTTCTTAAAATACTTTTTGGTAATATGTGGGGAAAAAAACATGGCCTTAATTCAAAGACACATTCTCTCTCTCTCTCTCTCTCTCTCTCCTATAAAACAAAAGAAACTACTAGGGGAAATTCAAACTCTCTCCCAATGCATTTATGTGATAGAAAAAACACAGAAGTCTGGATGTAGAGTAAAACAATTACTACTTGTCTATAATGAGTATATAAAAGTTCATGGGGATGGTTTACAAGGCATCAACACATATAAAATCATTTGGAATCCATTCTTTTTCTCAGCTATGGATATGCCAGTGTAATTCACACATTTCTGCATTTAGCAGATAGAGCAGTTTGGGGAAAATATACAACCAGCATCTAAGTTTGAATAAACACATCAGAAAAATAATAAATCATCCTGTTTTCTGAACTACTCACCCTGCCTAGCTCAAGTTTTATTGAATTCCAGTACTAGGTAGAGACTTACGTGTTTTTTTTCCTATGAGCAAATAGAAAAGTAGGACAATTTTAGATTTTTTAAAAAAGCACACACAGACTAAACAATTTTAAGGCAGAAACAAATTATATTGCTCAGAAAGTGTTGTTTGGAAATATTAAAATATTTTTACAAGTTACAGGGCTGTTTAAGTTAACTTCGGCTTTCTTACCTATATTTTTTTCTTCTTCTTTTTTTTTTTTTTTTTTTTTTGCACTGGGGATTGGATCCAAGCGCATTCTACCTCTGAGCTGCATCCCCAGCCTTTTTTTATTTTTTATTTTGAAACAGGGACTCACTATGTTGCTGAGGCTGGTCTCAAATCTGAGATCCTCCTGTCTCTACCTCCCAAGTACTGGGATTATAGGCATGTACCCCCACTCTGGTCTCGTACATTTCTTAGCATAGACTAGAACAAAATAATTCATATATTTCTTGTTCATTCTATGTGGACATGAATATATATATATATATATATATACATATATATATATATATATATTTGACAAATATAATCTTCGTTATCCAGTATGTAGGTTATTTTCTGGAACTAACATAAGCTTTTGTACAGTAGTATTATCCAGTTTAGCCTTTGAGAAAATTAAATATTTGTTCAAAAAAGTAGGAAATTATGAATATTATCTTCACAACCATGAAATGTGAAAGCAAATTTCAAAATGGATTTCAAGCACAGTAAAAATGATGCCCTTCTATTTTATGATACGGCTGTTTATCTGCATAGCACTTTGAGGGAGGAAATCTGGCAAATTGTGTTGTGTCATTAAGTAACAATCTAAACCAAAACTTTCGCTGTTTTTACAGTCTATTACAAAGAAATGGTCCAAAGTAATAATGTTGATCTCTAAAAATAACAAGATGCCCTAAAAATGGTCACATATTTGTTTTGTTTTGTTTTGTTTTGGTACTGGGGATTGATCCCAGGGGCATTCTTCCTCTGAGCTACACCCCCAGCCCTATTTTATATTTTATTTTGAAACAGAATCTCACTAAGTTACCACACACTGGCCTTAAACCTGTGATCATCCTATCTCAGCCTCCTAAGTAGTGGGATTACAGGCATGTGCCCCCTGCATCCAGCATAATGATCACGTTTTTTTGTGTGTGTGTGTGGTACCGGGGGTTGAACCCAGGGGCGTTCTACCTCCGCGCTATGCCCCCAGCCCTATTTTTTATACTTTATTTTGAAACTGGGTCTCACGAAGTTGCGGAGGGCCTCACTAAGGAGAGAGAGAGACAGGGAAAGAGCGAGCAAGAGAGCTGAGGCTGGCCGCGAACCCGGATCCTCCGGTCTCTGCCTCCCAAAGTACTGGGATTATAAGTGTGCGCCACCACGCCCGGCCATGATCACGTTTTGATTGGCCTGTACATCAAATAACCTGCCCAGGGAAGTGGATGTTCCAGGACACTGGAATTATTTGAACATATTTGGGCACTGACTGTTCTCTGCCCCCCACTCCCACCTTGCCTCCTGCTTGAGTTTGTACTTCTGAAATTAAGGTTGGCTTAAAAGCTAAGCAGCAGGGAATATTTTCAACTGCCTTAAATTTTAAACCTACAGATTGTCTAGTTCTTCATAGATGGTAACAAACGCCCAACTATAAGATACCGTGGCATGAACTTCCATGATATCTCTTAATTCTTCCATGCCCAGATGAAGGCCTTGCACAGTACTGCTGCTTCTGGCAGCCTGTTGTTAGGGTTTCTGAATTCCAGAAGAAGTTCTGCTGAAATCTGTTGTATCTTTCCTGCTCTGTAGGTAGTCATGTGCCATATAACAACATTTTAGTTAATGACCACATTTACTACAGTGATCCCAAAAGATTGTATCACCTATCGATGTTGTAGGCATTCGGTTTGTATTAGTTTTAAGTATACTATGATGTTTGAACAGTGAAATCACCCAACAAGACCTTTCTTGGAACATATTCCCAGCATTAAGTTTCATAAGACTGTACTTCTGTTACCACAAATAAACTCTGGAAAAACTGCATTTAACATCACAGTCTGTGTGTGGTGTTTTAACTGGCTGAGAGTCAGAGAGACACTCAGAGATCCGACCAGTCCTTGAAATCCTGTATATACTGGTTGCAATTTCATTAATTGTACTCATACTATACTATAGAAGTGAATATAGAAATATTCAATTAAAGTATCCAAAGATATCAAAATGTATAGCTTCCATCCATCTCAAACATTTTTTACATGTCTAATACTCTTTTTCTCTCATTTATAAAAATTGGTTAAAACTTATATTTAGGGGTGTGGTTTTTTCCTCCCTAAAAATTCTGAAGATATTTCAGAATCATTAAAAGCCCAAATTCTTAGTGAGTTTAATAATTCTTTTTAGATAGGCCATAATCAGATGTATCTCAAAGGAAAAAAAAGTCAAACTGGGTTAAAGACAGTGGTGAAATTGATAAAAAAAAACTAGAATAAATTGCATTAAAATATTAAATCTTAAAATTACTATGATAGCAATGATCCTTTTCAGAAGGATTTATGTTCATGGATAGAAATCCTGAGGGTGGTATTGTCTCTTTAATCCTTAGGGGGGAAAAAACCTGTTTTTTTCAAGCACTTAAGTTCTCTATGGGAAAATTAATATGCTAGTTAGTTCAATGCTAGTATCTCAGCTCCAAATCCACACGATTCCTTTTAACCTTTTTACTGCAGAGAAGAAGAAAAAAAGATTCATTCCTGTAAATTCTTAACTGTGCCTTTACCTCATCCCAGCTCACTGCCAGAATCTTTAATGAAAGGAGTTGTAAAAATGGAGTGAGGAATTAGCATTTCTATGAATAAACAAATTCATGACATAAAATTAGCTCTCCAACAACAATAAAAAAAGCAGGCCAAGAAACCAAAATAAGAATTTAGAAGCCTGGATTCCATTTGCTAATTCTTTACCTTGATTCACTGTGATTGTGAGTCTATTGTACAAATAGTGATTTTTTTTCCATTGTTCTTTCATGTCTGTAAAATTCTTTTATGACCCTGAAAAACACTAGAAAACTTGGAAGCAATTCAGTTCATTCCAGATTTATAAGATGTGATTAAAGAAATAATTACCAAGGAGAAAGGATTAGGTTTTATTTTTTTAAGTGTATTAGTCCCTTAAACTTCCAGACAGCATTTACCATGTAGGGACTATATGGCATCCTAGATGCCCAAGAACATGGTTTCCCCTCAAAAAGTGGGTGCTTGATTACTGGCTTCATGCTTCCTTTTGCTCAAATGCATCATAATGGCAGCTCTTCAGAGTTAGGGGCCAATATCATGCTCCATGTCCTGCTGACCTTGAAAGGCTAGAAAGACAATGTGCGCTGTGTGTGAAGAGCGGGTTTCTGGAGAGACTGACTGTCTGGCTTAATATGGAGTTCCACCAGCAGGGGGTGGTGGTGCACGCCTATAATCCCAATACTTGGAGGCTGAGACAGGAGGATCGCAGGTTCCAGGATAGCCTCAACAGCATAACAAGACTCTGAGAAACTTGGAGACACCTTGTTTCAAAACAAACAAATAAATAAATAAATAGGGCTAGGGGTGTAGCTTGGAGGTAGAACGCCCCTGGGTTCAATACCCAGCACTGAAATATAAAAAACAAAATAAAAAAGAATGGGGTTCCACCACTTATGGAATATGTAGCATTAAGCAAATGTGCCAACTATATACTTGTTATATCTCTACTCCAAATCCACCCTCCTTTGAAGGACTAGAACTGGACCCTGTGATCATTTCTCTCTTAAATAGCTCTGACAATGCCAGGCTGTGTTAGTAGTAAAGGAAGAGCTCCATTCTTTAGTTCTAGTGTTTGTGCGTGTGTGTGTGGGCTCCTGTACCATGACCGCCCGCAATGTAAAGAGACCCAGTTGCAGGAATCCTTCAGTGAGTGTTGCAAGCACCTTGGTGGATAACTTCTCCCTTGGCGCACTGGCTATGACGGGATCTGGCCCAAGACATCCCAGAAAATGTCTGCACCTTCCAGCGGCCCTGCCTCTGAACAGGATCTGTCTCAGTGCTGGGAGACAGGAGGCATGCTGGCCTACTGCTCTGTCCTTGGGTCCTCTCTCAGCTCTGCAAGCTAGTCCTTCTTTTATTGTTCTCTTTTACTTCTTCTTGTAGTTAACTACTTTTTGTTACATAATAATTCTTCATGTTCTTATTCTTTATTTTAAATTTTTGTTCTTTTATCATTTTCCCTGTTGCGATTACTAATATATTTTTCTTTTCTTTAAAACATTTTATTGGTGCATTATGATTACATAAAACAGTGGAATTTGTTGTTATATATTTGGCCATGTGTATAACATAAAATGAGGATAAAAGTGCTACCTTGTAACATTTGTTTTGATGATTAAACACTTTATGTAAACTTTTTAAATCATGTGCATTTGATAAGTGAGAATGTGTATCAAAGATAAGCTTAGAACCATTAATCCCCAGCAGAACATTCCATAGATAATAGTAAGAGAAGTGGAAAACATTTTAAAGAATTCCTATGGAGAAATAATCTACTTCCTATTGATTTCATTCTCCAACTCTCTAGAGCTATAATAGCTATTTGTCTACATCTGTTTTAGTTATATTTATAATATAACACTGTTAAAGTATGTTTACCTCATAGACAAGCTTCTTTTTGTAATTTTTAAAATAAATTTTACTATGTATATTTAAGGTATATGACAATGTCATAGGCCATATAAAGATAGTAAAGTGGTTACTATAGTAAATCAAATTAACATATGGATCAACTCACATTGTTACTCGTGTGTATGTGTGTGTTAGCCCATTAAGCCCCAAGTTTTCACACCCCCAGTCCTATTTTATTTTTAGTTTGAAACGGGGTCTCACTAAGTTGCTGAGGCTGTCCTCAAACCTGAGATCCTCCTGTCTCAGCCTCCCAAGTACTGGGATTATAGGCAGAATACAGAAAGAATGGATAAACTGTCCAGGAAAAGAAAAAAAAAAGACTTTCAAACATTTAAAAATATAGAGAGCTACATTTGATTTGTAGTTTTATGACCATAAAACTTTTTATTTATTGAGAAACTGTTGCAGAAAGAACATTCCTGAACATCATGTGGTCCCATGCCATTAGTTATAATGGAACGGCTAGTGCTTAGAGTAAAAGTAGTATGACATCAGAAAGTACTTAGTAAAGGGATGCTTTCAACACATTCTCTCTGAATTTTTATCATGATAAGAAAACATTATGAGATCTACTCTCTTAACAAATGTTAAATCGCTATTGACTACAGGTGCAGTACTGTAGTACAGCCAATCTCTAGAGTCTATTCATCTTGCTTGTCTGAAACTCTATTAATTCATAACTTTTTATTTCCTTTCTCTCCGGTCCCTGGCAACCTCCATTCTACTCTTCGATTCTATGAATTTTAACTATTTTACTTACTTATTTATTTTGTGGTACTGGGGATTGAATCCAGGGGCACTCTACCTCTGAGATACACCCCTAGCCCTATTTTATTTGTTTGTTTTGAAACAGGTCTCACTAGGTTGCTGAGGTTGGCCATGAACCTGCAATCCTCCTGTCTCAGCCTCCCATGTACTGGGATTACAGGCATGAGCCACCACGCCTGGCGAATTCTGACTATTTTAAATACCTGATTAAGTGGTGTCATGCAGCACTGTCTGTCTGTGCCTTGCTATGATACATTCTTGTTCTTGTCTTTTGAGTTCTATCTTGTATTTGTTTCAAATTTCCTACTCCAACACAGCAAAAATGAAAGGTAAAGAGGTATCTTCGTTCACTGCTACTGGGTTCAAACTATTCGGGTCTGGTCTATGTTGGTCTGTCATTTCCATCTTTAGAGGTCTTGATTATGACTATCTTCACGACACAACACTCATTTGAACAGCAAGCACTTGACATTCAGAAAGTAAGCACACACCCAGAAATCTCAGATGAATGAATCAGTATGTTCACTCCTAACTGGCTTCGCCCGCTCCATTTGGGCGCTCAGGTGGAAAATCAGAGCCCAGTTAGAGAAATCCAGCCTATGTCCTATCATGATGGAAATCAGCGTCAACTTGAGATTGGCATACATGCACAATAGTTCCATCAACGCTAGATTTTTATGCTAAAGGTGAAGAAGATTGGCAAAAGGTCAAATTAGGGCACCGCTTGCTATTTCATTGTGGGTATCATGCTCTAAACGTGAGTATCAGGCCGCTGCTCTAAGACTGTGCTGAAGTTGGTGAAGCCTTTGGTGTGCCAGTTACGGCCTCAAAAGAAAACTTCAGTTCAAGTCAGGGGCAGGGCAAGCCTCTGCCCATTCTGCCCCAAAATATAACAACTATGTGTCTGTGGGACTGGGCTATTTTCAAAACTCTCCATCCCAGCTCCCCCTACACTTCAGCTCAATAGTAATACTAAAATTCATAAAGGAGAAGCTATGAGGGCCTATTGGACATATTTGCAAATAAAGTAAGAAAGCTTTTTTTTCTTCCTATAAAAAAACATTGGTCATTCAGGAATAATTCATGTAATTTCAGCCTAATCAGATTTGATTAGGTGATTTGGTGTTCGGATTTACGGACACCTACATGAATTCTTTTTTTTTTTTTTTTTTTTTTTGCGGTACCGGGGATTGAACGCAGGGGTGTTCTACCTCCGCGCTACACCCCCGGCCCTATTTTTTATACTTTATTTTTGAAACCGGGTCTCACGAAGTTGTGGAGGGCCTCACTATGTAGAGAGAGAGAGAAAGAGAGAGACAGGGAGAGAGAGCGAGAGAGCTGAGGCTAGCCGCGAACCCGGATCCTCCAGTCTCCACCTCCCAAAGTACTGGGATTACAAGCGTGGGCCACCACGCCCGGCTCACCTACATGAATTCTGAGTTCCCCATCAGCAAGATAAGTCCTCTCAGAGACTTGCTAAGGTTAACTTTAGTTATAACTTAAATTGTTACCCATCCAGGCAGGGTGGTGCATGCCTGTAATCCCAGTACTTTCGATGCTGAGACAGGAGGATAATGGGTTTGAGGCCAGCCTCAGCAACTTAGCAAGACTCTCAGCAACCTAGCAAGACTGTTTCAAAACAAAAATTTTAGAAAGGGCTGGGGATGGAAGTCAGAGGTAGAATGACCCTGGGTTCAATCCCCTGTACCAAAAAAAAAAAAAAATTGTTACCCATGCTTTTGCTTTGGCAGGGCTCAGAAAACACAAGGTGATGGGGAACACCTCAGAAGCATTCTCACCTTCTATCTGTGTGAGACTTGGCCATTAACAAAACTCTCTGATCTACCTTGTCTGAAAGTATCTTAAGACTCTTGCTCCAGAGTGAAGCCGCCTCATAGCCAGGAGGAAGGAACACTGCACAGAGAGGCCGAAAAGAACCTGAACAGATGAGCCCTGCCAGCCTCGCCTACAACGCAGTCCATCCGCTTTTGTCCAACCTCATTTCCACATGACTGGCCATTCTTCATCCTGGGTCACTGGGTCTTCATTTCCGAAGGCTCAAGTATCATATAACATGTTCATTAAATCAGTTTGCTATGTTTTTCTCTTGTTAACTTGTTTTTTGTTACAAGAGGGCTGGCTGTGGTCCTTTTAATGGGTAAGGACAGGCATCTATCACATCTTTCTGTCCTCCATTCCTCCAATTACCCTCTCTTCAGTGTCATTAATGTCAACTCATTGTCAACTTTTTTTTTTTTTTTTTTTTGCTACTGGGGATTGAACCCAGGGGTGTTCTACCTCCAAGCTACACCCTCAGCCCTATTTTATTTTTTATTTTTGAAACAGGGTCTCAGTAAGTTGCTGAGGGCCTTGCTAAGTTGCTGAAGCTGTCCTCAAACCTGTGATCCTCCTGTCTTAGCCTCCCAAGTACAAGTACTGAGATTACAGGCACATGCCACCACACCTGGCCAATGTTGACCTTAATACTTATCTATTATTGCAATTCTGGTGATGTGGTATTTGATTAAGAAAAAGAAATGTTTAATGATACATAGAAACAAAGTAATGCTGGTTGATCCTTAAAATATTACGAATCTTTAAGCGAATCATTAAATCTGCTGCTTTGCATCCCTCAGTGTCTATCGGAGCCGTACACACACCTGCACGGAACTCAGGAAGTTCATTACGCATGTCGGATACACATTCTTAATGAAGTAAACGCACGTTAACACAAGGTAGCACACAGAATTATTCAATATATAAAATAAAAATATCTTTACTAAAGGACTTTAATTAAATGCACTGTTCAGAATAGCTAAAATATGGAATCAGTCCAGCTGTCCATCAATGGGTGCATGGATAAAAAAAAATACATGATATATATGCAATGGAATATTATTTGCCCATAAAAAGAATTATATCCTATCACTTGTAGCAAAATGGATAGAACTGGAGGTAATAATGTCAAGTGAAATAAGATGCAGAAAAAAACGCCCTATTAATCCTCATACGTGGATGTTTAAAAGAATTGATCAGAATATACAATAGAGATTACATGAGGCTGAGAAGGGTGGGTGGCAGAGGGGAGATAAGAGAGGTTGAGTGATGAGCACCAAAACCCACAATTAGTAATAACGTCTAGTGTTTTACAGCACAGTGGGGCGACCACAGTTTACAATAAACCTATATATTTTGTGAATCACTAAAAGAGAGGAACTTAAAGTCTCCAAACACCAAAAAATAAAGAGGAGAAAGAAATATTAATCATTCTCATTTGATCTGTACATATTGTATCCATGGGCTGAAATACCACACTGTACCTCCTAAGTACAATTATGAAGTATTAATCCAAAAATTTTAAATGAAGAGTGAGAAAGGTTAACTGCTCTGATTTGATCATTACATACTGCATACATGTATCCAAATATATCACTGTATCCTTTAAATTCACACAATAAATTTTATTTTTTTGCGGTACTGGGGATTGAACCAAGGGGCATTCTACCTCTGGAGCTACACCCCCAGCCCTATTTTTTATTCTTTATTTTGAAACAGGGTCTCACTAAGTTGCAGAGGGCCTAAGTTGCTGAGGCTGGCCTTCAACCTGCGATCCTCCTGTCTCAGCCTCTCAAGTACTGGGATTACAAGCGTGCTCCACCACACCCGGCCACACAATGAATTTTTTAAAGTAAATTAATTTTGGGGGGGTACTGAGGGTTGAACCCAGGGGTATTCTACCTTTGAGTTATACACCCGGCCCTATTTTTTTTTTTTTTTTTTGAGACAGGGTCTCACTAAATTGCTGAGGGCCTCACTAAGTTGCTGAGGCTGGCCTTCAACCTGTGAGCCTCCTGTCTCAGCTGGGATTACAGGCATGCATCATCATGCCTGGCGTAAATTAATTTTTAAAAGTTCTCTAATCCAGTTCTCAGTGCAGAATTGTGCGCTCCGTATCTTTCTTCACTAGTGTGTTTGACTCCTATAAGCGTACAACATTTCCATTTGCTAAATATGTTGTTTAGGAAGCACAGTGGCAGAGTGGATTCCATGCCTGGTTTTCACATGCAAATATTTTCTGCGTAGAGGGATTAAGAAGAGTGAGGTGTGCAGGTGTGACAGCTTTCAGGTCACATTTTTATTAATTGAGACTCAGGGACAGAAAAGGTCAGAGAGAAACACCAATTAATATTAGAATTACAAAATCACTTGGCTGCACAGGGTACACTCTTTCCATGAGCTCTCAGAGTCTAAAGTATAGTTAAATTTCCAAAACACCTATCTGACTATTTCAGATCCATTTTTTATGACCATCTTTCTGTCCTTTGTTTGGGATTCTCTACAGAAAAAGTTTGTTCAAAGAATTAACCAAACTTTATCTTTTATTTGGAAATATTGTTTTGAATATAAACATTGAATTTTAGAGTAAGTTTTAAGTTTTGAGCTGGCCTATAGTCCTGTTTCCAAATATAATGATTTTTATAAACCTCTGGGTAATTCTGAAATTTGAAAGTTAATATATGGTCATTTGAAGTACAAAATAAAGAATTCTACAAAATAAATAATATAAGTGAAATTTATAGAAGACTCTTTAAAACATGCCAGATAATTGTAATTTTTGATAATTTTTATAATTAAAATCTATATGTGACAGTTTTAGAAAGAGTAGAATCTTTTCTATATTGTTGCAAGAGAGGTCTAAGGCCTAGACTGCACTATATCATAGTTTTACTTTTAAAAAATGTTTTAGCCTGGCGTGATGGTGCATGCCTGTAATTCCAGTACTTGGGAGGCTGAGACAAGAGGATCACAGGTTTGAGCCCAGTCTCAATGACTTGGTGAGAGCCTGTTTCAAATTAGAATATAAAATAAGGCTGGGGGGGTGTAGCTCAGAGGGAAAATGGCCCTGGGTTCAATTCCCAGTACCAAGAAATAAAAAATAATAAATAATAAACAAATACAGGAAATAAAAAATACATTTAAAACATATGTTTTATGTGCCAAAGATGTGATATAATACACTCCTGTGTTAACATATTTTATATTTTGATATCAGGAAGAGCGAATTAATTCAATGCTTAAAATTTCAATAATCACAAGAAAAAGCTTACCTTTACTTTGTATGTTGGTACGTAGAAGTGACTTATATGAAATTTCACATTCCTGGGACACACTGATGTTATCTACAGCCACAGAAGCATTTGGTGAGAGAACAGCAGCTTCTAAAATTAACTATAATTAGAGAAAAATTGGATTAACAAAAGACCATGAAGACTTACCAGCATATCTTTTTATCTAGAGGAACCCATTCGTACCTATCTCATTTTTCAATGCAATTTCAGAAAATCATTCTGACCAGAACATTCAAATTATAAATCTGTAAGCTGGGCTTGGTGGCACATACCTGTAATCCCAGGACTTGGGAGGCTGAGACAGGAGGATGACAGGTTTAAGAACAACCTCAGCAACCTAGGGAGACCCTCAGCAACCGAGTGAGACCCTATTTCAAAACAAAAAATAAAAACAGGCCTTCAGGTATAGCTTGGATTTAGAATATTCCTGAGTTCAATCCCTAGTACCACAATAAAATAAAGTTTCCAAAGTCATGGCTGCCTTGACAGCATCTTATATAACCTTAAAGTCTTAGGTAACTTTGTTTCAATTAAAAGTGGTAACATTCATCACCAGTGAAGGGCTTTCTTCCCATTGGAGCCATTAACAGCCATATGCATTTAAAATGAGCTCTTCGGGTAATCAACTATGTGGTTTACAACTTGAATTAATTGAGATATGAATCCATTTGTAATGAGTCTGCCTGAGTCAGTGATTCATTTCCATATCAGAATATTTAAACTTGTATATATATATATATATATATATATATATATATATATTATGTATATACATACAGCAACATACTCAGTGTGGTGGAGCACAGGATCGATAGCCACATACAGTAATTCATCATATGCACTCCCTAAACACTCTGAGACATGTACTAAAGTGTAATTTATTCTAACACTCTGAATAATGACTGATATAATTTGTTTTCTTTCCTGTTAACCACTCGCATTATTATGCTTTTATTCTTCCACAAGAGGAGGGATGGAGCGAGAGAAGGAAGGAGGGAGGGAGGGAATAAAAAGAGAAAGAGAATTTCTGGAGTCTAGGGACATGAGCGGTTGATCCCAGTCCTGGGCACAGCTGGTGAGTCCTTCTCCATCTTATCACACAGGGAAGCCGATCTCAAGGATAGTGACATTTGCTTATGTAGGGTCTCAAAACATACAACCCCAAAATACAGCCCGGTGGAGCTTACTCTGCCTTGCCTCTGCCTTCTGTGTGAGAGCTGGCCATAAAGGAATTCTCTGATCTATTTCTCTGAAAGTCATAAGATCCCCAGACAAGTGCTCTGTCCCACCCCAGAGGACAGGAATGTCACACCAAGGCCAAGAGAAGCCAGAACAAACCGGCCTTGCTATGCCCCCTACGAGTCATTACCATTAGGTCATACACTTCTTTGTCCAATCACACTTCTACATCATTGTCCATTCTTTTATTTTATTTTATTTTATTTTGCGGTACCGGGGATTGAACGCAGGGGCGTTCTACCTCCGCGCTACGCCCCCGGCCCTATTTTTTATACTTTATTTTGAAACCGTGTCTCACGAAGTTGC
The DNA here is from genome assembly GCA_004027185.1 of Glis glis. Taxonomy (NCBI): domain Eukaryota; kingdom Metazoa; phylum Chordata; class Mammalia; order Rodentia; family Gliridae; genus Glis; species Glis glis. The sequence continues at coordinate 24,959 of PVJS01002897.1, read as the reverse complement.
GGAGGGCCTCACTAGGCAGAGAGAGAGAGAGAGAGAGAGAGAGAGAGAGAGAGAGGGAGAGAGAGACAGAGAGAGAGAGCTGAGGCTGGCCGCGAACCCGGATCCTCCGGTCTCCGCCTCCCAAAGTACTGTGATTACAAGCGTGCGCCACCATGCCCGGCCCATGATTGTCCATTCTTTATTGCTGAACCTAAACATATAGCTATCTCTGGGTCTTTAGGAATTCATTTCTAAAGTCCTGTGTCAAGTAAAATGATAAATATTTTATGCATTTCTAGCATTAATCTGCCTTTTGATATAAGGGAGTTAGCCGTGGCCCTTGTGACAGGTGAGGAAAAGATATTACTTTTTGTCCCCTACACTTGGTGTAATACATTAACAACTACATTATATATTCTGCATGAGAGATAAGTATAAGAGAATCAAAGAAGTAATTTTCAAAAAAATACTCGTTGCTTCTGCTAAGAATGTGGGACGGAAAGTTTGGTTAAAAAAAACAGTGGGGAGGTAATATTAAACCTTGGTTATAATTACTGCCAAAGAGAGTTTTCTCAAGGAACTGACATAAGCCACGTGTGGTGGCACACGCCTGTAATCCTAGTACTTGGGAGGCTGAGACAGGAGGATCGCAGGTTTGAGGACAGTCTCAGCAATTGAGCAGGGTCCTCCACAACTTAGTGAAATGCTGTTTCAAAATAAAAAATAAAATAGGCTGAGGATGTAGCTTATAGAAAAAATGGCCTGTGTTCAATCCCCAGTACCAAAAATCAACAAGAAAGGGAAGAAAGAAAGGAAGGGAGAGAAGGAAAAGAAAAGAAGAAATAAATGAAACTGAGATAAAAATCCAAGCAAAATGCAAGAGGATGTGACAATGCTGGGCATGTTTGGAAAACTTTGATTGGATAAGGAGTACAGGATTTTAAGAAAACAATTAATTGGATAATAGATTGAAAGGATAAATTACATGAGTTGGCAAAACCCAAGCAGAGACCAACTGAGTGGCCTTTATTAAAATGAAAATAGAATAGGCTACAAGAAATTAAGCCCATTGCTAAGCGTTTACCCCAGATACTCAGGTAGTCACATGATGACCTGTGCTGGAATGTCGACCTCAATGCTATTTTTTATAACAAATGACCACAAACAAATGTGAATCTGTAAATAAATGGTGATAAAGACTATGGGTAGCATGCCCATTAAAAATAATACCTATCTCTACGTGCTAATATGGAATGATTTTCAATGCATGTTTCTGAGTCAACAATTAAGTTACAGGAGAAAAATACTTCATAGTATGATACTACTTAGGCTGAAAATACACTGGTTTATATTTCTAGATATATCTGGTACATCTATATATAGTCAATAAATAAGAAATCGACCGGAAGTAAAAATAAACCAGTATCTCTAGATACTTGAGATAAATGATTGGAGATGAGGGTGGTCAGGAGGGACCACTGTTTTATTTGCAATTTTTGATATTTTATACTGCAGAATATATAATTTTAATGATTTGTAAAATTCTGACTAGAGCTGACTTCTGTAGAATCTTGGCCAACTAAAAGATTTGGCCTCATACAAGAGGCAGAAAATAACAGCAAATACTCCTCAGTGTCATTCCAAAAGAATTAAAGTCAGAATTCTGTAGTGATAGTTGCATATCCATGTTTATAGCAGCACAATTCACAATAGCAAACTATGGGACCAACCTAGGTGTCCAATAAAAGTATAAAAAATGATGAGATAATGAAAATGTGATATATATACACAATTAAATTTTACTCAGCCATAAAGAAGAACAAAAGCATGCCATTTGCAGGAAAATGGATGGAACTAGAGAATATTATGCTAATTGCAATCCACCAATCACAGAAAGTCAAGGGTCATTTGTGTTTCTCTCATGTGTGGAAGCTAGAGAGAAAGCAGGAAACAAAAGGAACTTTAGATAATTAAGGAGACAGACAGTAGAATAATGTAAGGGGATTGGGGGAAGGAGCCGGGAAAGCAGGAAAGGAGGCTTGATGAAGGAAACAGGTTAGAAATGCTCTGTCCATGTACGAAGATATGGCTAGCAATCTCACTAACATGTACAGGGGGTTGGAGGAGCAGGTGGACTCCAGACGGAAACACACCAAATGCTGTAGCATGTATGTTTGCATAATTACAATGCACCAATAAAAGTATAAGAAAAAATAAATAATGAAGAAGGGTTTTGCTGACAGGTACACAAGCACTGTAATTTAGAAATTAACAGCCGGGCGTGGTGGCGCACGCTTGTAATCCCAGTACTTGGGAGGCTGAGACCAGAGGATCCGGGTTCACGGCCAGCCTCAGCTACTTAGTGAGGCCCTCTGCAACTTAGTGAGACCCTGTTTCAAAATAAAGACTAAAAAAATAGGGCTGGGGGTATAGCCCGGAGGTAGAATGCCCCTGGGTTCAATCCCCAGTACCCCAAAAAAAGAAAAAAAGAAATTACACCATCAAGTAATTATAATTAAATTTGGACAGGTTTAAATTTTTTAAAGTTTCTGTTTTATCCATTATCCTACACTAAAGTCAATTAAAATACGGACTCCTAATTCTTGAGACTCATTAGACAGGTATTAGTTTGCCACTACATTTGAAGGTCTCTGCTACTTAAAGAAACCTGGAGAATAGACAGACTGTTGGAGGCATTATTCTTAGTATTGATGACATCATTTTGGAGGCATAGAATCTCTGCGTTCTTAGAGAAGCTCATACTCCTGCTCTTCGAATGGAGTAGGTGGGTCCTGGGAGGAGATGAAATGGAACTATGAGCTAGATCCTTAAAATGTGGTTCCAGTATTTTACCTAAAGGGAAATGTCAGGCTCTTTCATTCATTTTAAAATGTAATTTTAGCATGGCATGGCGGTACATGCCTGTAAATCCCAGTGCTTGGGAGGTTGAGACAGGAGGATCACAGGTTCAAGGACAACCTCGGCAATGTAGTGAGACTCTCAGCAACCTAGCAAGACCCTGTTTCAAAACAAAAAATATAAAAAGAAGGGTAGGGGGTATAGCTGGAAGTAAAATGCTTCTGGGTTCAATCTCCAGTATCATAGGGAAAAAAACGTCATTTTAAAACTTCAAACATCAAATAAAAATGATGTTAGGTTATTTACAACTCTTCTTGCTTGCTTCTACATAATGAAATTCAAGACTATTTAACCAAAGATTATAATTCTACCATTAATTAAAATTATCCAAAGTTTTAAAAATTTTTCCTCTTAAAAATGTCTAACTATAAATAATTATTATCTCATGATTCCAAAACCATCTTGGAATGATTTTTATTGTTGATCTTTTGAGTCGTGACCCAGGCAGTTCTTTTAGGAACTTCAATCTCATTGAATAAGTGAGAAAGAGGTTGTTTAGAAGAGATGGTTCCACCATGGATGAAGGAAAAAAGTGCATTACATGGATTTTTGAGGTAATTTGAGATTTTGAATTTCAAATTAAATGTAGATGTCCAAAACTATTTTTCAGGACCTTGATTTTTGTTTTATCCATTTATATTACTCCCTTAAAAAGCAAAATTATTTATTACTTTCACAAACCACAACAACCCACAAATATTGTTCACAACCAAGCAATTACTTTTTACATCTGCAAAACTGGAAGACACTTTTCCAGAAAAATATTCAACTAACATATCTTGTCTTACAAAAAAACAAGAACAACCCAGGCATGGTGGCCCATGCCTGTAATCCCAGAACTTGGGAAGCTGAGACAGGAAGATCGCAGGTTCTTGGCCAGCCTCAGTAATTTAGCAAGGCCCTCCACAATTTAGTGAGATCCTGTTTCAAAGTAAAAAATAAGGCTGGGTGTGGTGGCACACGCCTGTAATCCCAGCACTTGGGAGGCTGAGACAGGAGGATCGAGGCCAGCTTCGTCGAGACTCTCAGCAACTTAGTGAAACCCTGTTTTAAAATAATAAAAAACATTTAAAAAAAACAAAGTAAAAAATAAAACAGGGCTCAGGGTGTAGCTCAGAGGTAGAATGCCTTGGGTTCAATTCCTATACCACACATACACACACACACACACACAGGAAGAGCAAAAAACAAAGATGAATCTAAGTGAACAGGAATATGGTGAGAAGTGGAGATAAATTAGAACACAGTAATTTTGAAGAATGATGTTATCAATAATAAGAGCAACAACCAACTTTCATTTAGCACTAACTATGCACAAGGCACATTCCCTTTGAATCTTGTGAAGGAGGCACCATTGCCATCCTCATTTTAAAGTGAACGAGACAGAAGTTTAGGAAATAGAAGTAAATGGTTGAAAATCACACCTCTAGTAAGAAAAATATGTAACCTGAGCCCGTAATGATCAGGCTAATGGTGCTACACTGCATCACTGTACAAAATAAAGAAATTCTCAACAGATACCATTTAACAATGTCATGGTTAGACATAGACTGACCCCCGGAAGAGCTCATGTATCAGTGTTTAGAGTTGATATAATCAAGGCATGAAGGTTGTAATCCCATCAGCAGATAAATTCACTGTGATGGATTTACTGGGTGGTCACCTAGGCAGGTGGGTGTGGCTGGAGAAGGTGGGTCCCTGGGGCGTGGCCATAGGGACTGTGCTTTTGTCTTTGAATCCCTTCACTTGCTTGCACTCTCTGGTCTCTGGCCTCTATGATGTGAGAGCAGAGCCCTTGCTCTCTCCCTCTCGCTTCTTCCCGCCGCCATGCCCTGAGATCCATAGATCCTGGCCTCCCATGGACTGAACCCAGAATCTCCAAGAAACTGTGAACAAATAAAATTTCCTTCTTCTAAACTGTGTGGTCAGGTCTTTTGGTTTATAGCAGTGAGAATGTTGATGGAGACAGAGCTACTTGGCAGGCAGGATTTAATAAAGCCCTAACCAAGAGGGCAGAGGACAGAGCAACTGAACAGACACCAGATTCGCTTTTGCTTTTGCATTATAAATCTTACCCTTCACTGAATCTTCAAATAATGTCAGGAAATTGTTATTGATTCATATCATTGACTCAAATACAGGGTGAACATGGTATCAATCATTGTGGAAAATTTCACACAAGAGTCATTTAAGATGAAATCTAAAATATGATACAATTATGTTTAAATGGGAACAAGCAGAAAGTAGACCAACTTGAAATCAATAGACAGTGCTCAGAAAGAGAGCCCCCTTTAGATAGGAAAACTGAGAAACCTGTGTGTGGTGGCACATGCCTGCGATTCCAGTTATTCAGGAGTCTGACACAAGAGAATGGCAGGTTTGACGCAAGAGAATGGCAGGTTTGAGGCCGGCCTGGTCAACTTCGCAAGATCATGTCACAAAGTAAAATAAATAAATAAAAAGGGCTGCGAGTGTAACTCAATGGTAGAGCCCTTGCCTAGTATGTGTGAGGCCCTGCGCTCAATCCCCAGTACAAAACAAAAGAAAAAACCACTCTGAGAACAGCAGCTAAGGAAAATAAAGAGATGGCAAATTAAATGAATATATTCCTGTGAAGCTAGAGAGACACTGGGAAACAAAAGAGACTTCAGATGAATAAGGAAAGATTCTAGGAAAACAGTGGATGGAGATTAAGGGAAGTGGGGGAAGGGGACTCGATGAAGGAAACAGTTCAAATAATGCAATGTCCGTATACCAAATTGTCAACACCATCCTCAGTAACATGTACGGGGAGAGGGAGGGCGCAGGCTGAGATTCAGAGGAAAACACACCAAGTGCTGTGCGCATGTGTGTTTCTATCACTCTCAACCTCATTTTGATGTATAATTACATTGCACCATAAAAGCATACTTTTAAAAAGCCTGCCACGGTGGCACATGCCTGTAATCCCAGTACTTGGGAGGCTGGGGCAGGAGGATCACAGGTTCTAGGGCAGTCTCAGCAACTTAGCCAGACCCTCAGAAATTTAGTGAGACCGTGTTTCAAAATAAAATAGGGCTGGGAGTGTAGCTTGGAGGTAGAACTCCTCTGAGTTTAATCCCCAGTACAAAATATATATATTTTGAAAAATAATATATATCAAAAAATTATATATATATGAAAAGAAAATGAGCAGACCAAATTAAAACAGATTTGAAAAAATACTATTATTTGATTCTAATTCTTCAAATAAAACCAACCCAGGTAATGGAGGGAATATTCAAATGTTGTTAATTTAATGTTCTTACAGAATAAACAGCCTAACCCTTTGCCAGCAGGAAGAATGTCTGTCTTACCCCCTGGGGGTGCTTAAGCACCTCAAGATGATCTGTGTTCTATTATGGTCTACAACTGACATCTAAAGGACCAGACTGAATTGGAATCTCATGGCTAACCCAGAACACTGGGATCACATGGTCCAGTGCCTTTCTTTCATCCAGTATTTGAATTGGGTTGGATTATACTATATAAATATGTTCAGGGCTACATTACATTGAACTGATGGCCAGACAATGACTAAGGCCACCCTTGAATGATGCAGCCCACTAAACTTAAAATGCCCAAATCCTAGCCTGATTCTAAGAAAACAAACTTTACATATTTGAGTTTTTAAACCCTGGATAGAATATTTGTAGGTATAATATCCTTTTCATTTGTTGTTGATAAAAGAATGATATAGACCTGGGCCTAGCTAGAATCCTCATGCATATTTTCATGCTTTAAAAAATACGCTTAGAGAGATCAGGTTAAAACCAACATAATATTAGCATTTGTTTTCTTGCAAAGGACAAGAAATAGGATGAAAAGAGATATAAAGAAGACAAAAGCTTCATCTTTATAAGCAAGCAAACATTAACATGTTGACATTAGTTAATTCTGATGCATGAGTACATGGGTATTAATTTCTTTTTGTATTTAGTACCAGTCTGAAATATTTAACAAATATATGTCACATGAAAATATTAATACCGTATATACATCTGTGTTTGTGTGTATATATATATACACACTATATATATAATGTGTAATATATATATATATATAGTATGTATAAAATATGCATATGTATGTAGTGTGTGTGTGTGTGTGTTTGTGTGTGTGTGTGTGTAAAATTTGGGCTACTTCACAAAAGGATGCTAATACATTTCCACAATTCCTTATCTAAAGTCTTTGACACCTGGTATGGTGGCACATGTGGCCTATAACCCCAATACTTGAGAGGCTAAGACAGGAGGATCACATGTTTGCAGCCAGCCTTAGGAACTTAGTGAGAGCCTTTTTCAAAATAAAATTAGGTTGAGGATGTAGCTCTGAGGAAGAATATCTTCAGTATCACAAAAATAAAAAATAAAAGTCTCTGGGGCCTGATGGGTTTTGAGATTTGTAAAGTCAGAATTGAGAATGTTAATATCATACTGGTAGAGTTTATCACATGATACCCTCAGGGATATGGGGAGTAACACTGTGTGATCAAACCTGTGATTAAATAAAGTGCCCAAAGACCTCCCATTAACTCAGGTCAAGTTAGATTTTACTTCTCATTCTGTTTTTTGAAAATGTATTGCTTACCAAATTTAATTTTATAAGCTGGTAGAGACTGTAGATCTAGAATGGTAAACTGTGATGGTGAAATTTGAGGAAATTTTTATTTATTATTTTCACTTGTCTATAGTTTCTAAAACAAACATGTGCTATTTATAGCCAGCTCCTAACATGACTAAGGAAGGGGGGAGGAGGTCACAGAGGAAAATTCTGCCTTCTTTGGGGTGAACTAAACACGCCCAAGGCTCAGCAAGAACCCAGCATCCAAGCTGATTGGAGAGAAACATCAACACCTGGTGCTGTGTCAAGGAGGGCCTGAGGGAGGGGACAGCAGGGCCTGAGGGAGGGGACAGCAGGGCCTGAGGGAGGGGACAGCAGGGCAGGGCTGGGTCTAACACCACCACAGTCTCTTGCTACCAAATAACAATACCCTACTAACCCTGCCCATGCTACAACCCTGTTAACACACACTCAGATCGCAGTCTCGATTTGCACATCAACGAAAAGCAAACCACACTCAAACCCAAAGAACTCTTGGATAAGGATCGGTGGGCAAGAGCCTCCAGGGTAGAGATAGCACGCATTTCAACTCATAATGTTTCTCACATAACTAGGCCTAACAAGAAGCATTCTGTTTCTTCTCCAACATTAATTAATAATACATTCTGAAGGATCTTCTTGGTAAGTTTCAATCTAACTAAAAATAAGTCCAATGAGAAGGATTCTAGAGAGAATACGGATACAGGAGGCGAGGCTGGACTTGTTCTGACATGCTTGTCCTGTCAGCGCAGCGGAGGCCGGGAGAGCCCTTGACCAGCCTGCAGCAAACGCTTCTCAATTAACAGCTACCCATGGTGGTTTGGTCCAGGAATGTGGGAATATGGAGACCACCGTTGAGTGGAGAAGCCTCTGATGATTGAGCCTACTAGAGTTCTCGTAAAGAGGGGATGCCTCTCCAAGCTAACGACTACTAACATTTATTAAATATCCACTATGCCCTGATAATCTGCAAGGAACAGCCACCACAACAGCAATCGCTAACTCCCTGAGCGTTCCACGCCCGACTGTGCCACGTGCTCCACGTGCAGAACCGCTTAGTCCACACAACAGTTCCACGGAGAATACGCAGAGGAGTTGCTGCTTCTTCCCTCTTTCCACAGATTCCGTGAGGGTGAAGGTCCCAGGGCACTGCTGCTGCTCGACGCTCCCTGGGAGCAACAGCCCCAGAGGGCTTGCCTCCTGGTGGCATCTCTGCTAATGAGGAAAGGCTTTCCCCAGAGGGAGATGTATGTACACACACACACACACACACACACACACACACACATACATAAATACACACACAGATATAAATACACACACATATAAAATACACACATATAAAATATACATACAAACACACACATAAAATATGCACACAAACACACACACATATAAAATGCACACACATATAAAATATACATACAAATGTCATGGGGAAACAGCTAATTCTGAGGGGTCCTTGGCTTCCATGATGAATAAGAATTTCAACACGTGCCATCAGAAAAAGGCAAAGGTTTTAATTAACTTAAAAAGGTAGGGATACAGGTTGGGGGTTAACTAAGAAAGGTGGGGATACAGATTGGGGGTCATCTAAAAAAGGGAGAGGAAGTCTCCCTGCGCGCGTCCATCCATCCAGGTGAGAAAAGAGAGCATCTGTGTGCTTTCGTGGTTCTTTATAGGAGGGGGTAGGTAGGGCAAGACTTCCTCTTAGTCCTGTTTCCCTGGCAACAGATAGGCAGTGGGGTTTGCCCTTTTGTCCTCCTCACCCACCTTATTTACATTAAGCATCTCAGGTGTGGAGAGGAGCCATTGTGATTAAGGGTATGGATTCACTAAGGCTTCTGCCTGACTGAATGCACCCTATAGGGTGGAGTTAGATTATGAACTTTCAAAATTTTAAATCTCTATTTTCCCAATGTCTCCTTTCTGCCTAATATTTCTATCTTTTCTATTCTACCTCATCACAAACACACACATATAAAATATGCACGCACACACATATAAAATACACACATATACAAAATACACACACACACATACACACACACACACACACACACACACATATATATATACTTACATACACACTTTTTTTTTGGTGCTAGGGATGGAACCCAGGGGCATTTTACCTCCAAGCTACACCCCAGCCCTTTTTATTTATTTATTTTTATTTTGAAACAGGGTCTCACTAAGTTGCTGGGGTTCTTGCTAAATTGCTGAGGCTGGCCTCGAACCTGTGATCCTCCTGTCTCAGCCTCCCAAGTACTGGGATTACAAGCGTGTGCCACTATGCCTGACAGAGAGTTCTGTATTCATCCAGCAGAGTTAGTTGCTCTCCGGGCAAATCTACTTATTCCAAGATCATGTGCTATTTTAAATATATGGCTGTAGATTCTAAAGGCATCTGCTTAAAATATTTTGTTCTCTATTTGACATCTACATTTATTTCAATTGGTCCAGAAAGGGACCAGATGAGGTGTGCTATTTAGCAGGGACCCTTCTGCCCCAACGGTCATGCTCATGGCCCATAACGACAGAGGAAGAGAGAGAGGCACAGAGGATTGAGGAACTTCTCTCTAATCATGAACTTGGCTTGAACCCCGGCTCACAGGCCCTGTGCACAGACACCATTGTGGCTAATGTCTTCACTACTCCGATTCCTCTGATGCACTGGTTCATTGTCACTGTGGTCTTCACAGATCAGGAGACGGAGGGCTCAAAGATAACACTTGAACAGTCACTTGGACCAATGAGCTGGAGCAGGGATTGCAACTCAGAGGACCTGACTCCAAAGGTCATACGGTTTCCAGTACATTCCACCACCTGCTCTAGTTTGGGGGATGTTTGTTTGTTGTGGTACATTCTGGGAATTGAACCCAGGGCCGTTCTACCACTGAGCTGTACCCCAACCCTATTTCTTTCTTTCTTTCTTTCTTTCTTTCTTTCTTTCTTTCTTTCTTTCTTTCTTTCTTTCTTTTCTTTTCTTTCTTTCTTTCTTTCTTTCTCTCTTTCTCTCTCTCTCTCTCTCTTTCTTTCTTTTTCTTTTTTCTTTCTTTTCTTTTCCCTCCCTCCCTCCCTCCCTTCCTCCCTCCCTCCCTTCCTTCCTTCCTTCCTCTTTCTTCTCTTTCTCTCTTTCTTCCTTTACTTATTTTTGGAACAGGATCTCACTAAGTTGCTGAGTCTTAACAAGCTGCTGAGGCTGGCCTCAAACCTGCAATCCTCCTGTCTCAGCCTCCCAAGTACTGGGATGACAGATGTGTGCCACCATGCCTGGCTTGCTCTAGTTTCTACAATCACTCTTTTCAGATATCATCTTGGAGTCATGTCCACAAAGGTAGAAACTGGAGCCTCTATTCATTCAGGTACAGTCGCCTTCTTTCATTATTAACCAAGACGATTACATCAAAGGCTGATTAAAAAAAAACTCCTCAATGTTAACGGACAGCAGAAAAGGAGGCAGTAGGCTTAAAACGCGAGTAGAGCCCCGGGCAGAGTTTTTTCTCTGTTTCATATAATCCACCATCTCCACTTAGGAAAAAATCCTTCTAAATGATTCTTCTCCTTGGCATCCTATTTAGTGCTTATCTCCACTTTTGCTCCTCTTCCTCCTAGAAGTCTTGACCACTTTAATCACAATGACCTCTCTACTCCTTCCCGATCATGGATGCGTTTGCTTTATTAATACTGAATCAATTCATCGTATATGTGTGTTATTTTCCAGATGGATTACCATTAAATACCTTCCACTGAGTAGTATTAATTTCTTAAGAGCTTACCTGGAACGGCAGATTCGATTCTCCGGCTTTTGTATAGAGATCAATTTGTGCCGGGCTCCACTGAGACTCAGAAAATCCAATTATGTCACCTTGCTTCTGCAAATCTCCATCCAGAGATGTTCTTGTAAAAATTGAGAGACGAGAGTTCTCAGACAAATGATACCAAAACTGAACCTGTTGAAAAATATTTCGAATGATATAAATATTTCATGCACCGACCTGTAGATTTTCTATAATTCAAAATATTCTAAACTACTTTGGTGGTAAGTATAATTTTCTTAGTTCTCCTTTCTTCCATGTGTGCAACCCCAGAAAACACTAAGAACTTCCATTACCAACATTTTTATTTCTCCCTTAAGAAAAAGGTCAAGGCATATACATAAGCCATTATCATTATCATTATTATTGTTATTATTATTATTATTATTAAGATGATGATGATGATGATGATGATGATGATGTACTGCGGATTGATTCCAGAGGCATTCTACCTCTGAGCTACACCCTTAGCCCCTTTAAATTTTATTTTGTTTGTTTTGAAACAGGGTCTTAATGGGTTGCTGAGAATCTCATACATTGCTGAGGTGTCCTTGAACCTGCCATCCTCCTGTCTCAGCCTTGCAAATACTGGGATTACAGATGTGCACCATCATGCCCGGTTCAAACCATTATTTTTAACACATGCCTGAAAGACGTCTACATAAATGGGACACTAACATGCAGCTAACACAAGTTCACATACATGGATTTGTTTGCTAGTTAGGGGAGCACTTCTCTGCTTCCAAAGAAGTTCCCCAGGGCTCTGTTCTTCTGTTTTTTGTACTTAGGGCAGGAATGTGCTGTGATTCAAAAGTTACAAAGTCAGGTGTTACTATACATGCTCTGTGCTGTTTCAGACACCAGAACAAGAAAATTTTCCTTGAAAAACAAGAAAATTTCCTTAGATACAGAAAAGTTGTACTGAAGTCTTTTCATTAATATCTTCTCTTGTGGTAGTATCAAACAATAGGAGGGCTCATGGGATACTGTCCATCAATAATTTAAGCCAAGTAATAAAGCATTCTCTATGAGGCTGGGGGACATGATCATACCACTTCCTAATCACTACTGATGATGACAAGCTAAAAGTCTAGTTGGCTAAACTACATAAAAAAAAAAGCCAGGCGTGGTGGTGCACACCTATAATCGCAGTATTTGGGAGGCTGAGACAGGAGGATGGCAGGTTCGAGGGAAGCCTCAGCAACTTAGCCAGGCCCTCTGCAACTTAGCGAGACCCAATTTCAAAACAAAACATAAAATAGAGATAGGGGTGTAGCTCAGAGAATTAAAAATAAGATTTGGGGAGATTTCGTATATAGGACATGCTCAACTATTTTAAGACCTTTTAATACAATTGCATAATAGTAAAGTACAATGAAAAAGTGAAAATATGACAAATGTAGATGCTACATTATTAATAATATCACAGTGTTAAATTCTTCGATGTTACAATTTTATAATAACAAATAGCAATTATCCAGATACCAAGAACTATATACATTGGTTTTGTACTATTGGTACACCTTCCCTTGTCATTTAGGTATTAGTCACTATCTGATCAGTTAAAAAGCTTAGGAAAGCCAGGCAATGGTAGCACATGCCCGTAATCTCAGTACTTGGCAGGGTGAGACAGGAGGATCGCAGGTTTGAGACCAGCCTCCCCAACTTAGCGAGGCCCTCTGCAACTTGGTGAGACACTGTGTCAAAATAAAAAACAAAGTCAGGCAGGGGGTATAGCTCAGAGGGTAGAATGTCCCTGGGTTCAATCCCCAGCACTACCAAAAACTTAAAAAAGAAAAGAAAAAAAAACAGGGCTATTTTAGCTGACAGCAGTGGCTCTAACATGAGATTCATCATTCATTTATCCGACCAATATTTAGTGAGCACTCAGTACCTGCCAATGTGCTGGGCAAAAACGAATTCCCTCAAATGTTAGACGATTCGCTCTATAAAATGTGTCACCAAGAAAGCAAATTCAGACACACTGCAGACATTCTTTTTCTTCTTCTTTTCACTGACATATGGAGAATATGAGGGCTGTTATTTTTAAAGAAAAGCCAAACATTGAAAGACAAGGCCCCTCAGAAACGCAGTCCTTATCACTGGATTCAAAGTGACTCTCTTTCAGTCGCACTGCATTTTAAGTTCTTTTTTTGTCCTTTGCCATTCGTGCTTTTATCCTATTATATGCACAGATATTAGTGTATTAAATGATCCATTTATTTCACTGTCAGGATCAATTTTAGTGATGAAAGTTGACAGAACTGTTCCGAATGTTCCTTAAAGTTTTTATTTTTCAGTCCCAAACAAGCATTCTGTGTTCCCATTTGCTACACAATTTTTTTTCAATGTCTACTTAATTGCCATCAACTAATCAAAAATTCTGTCTGATTGTCCATTTCATTTCAGATATGATTTCCATGCTCAGCACAATTCAGACCTTGACAGGTAAATTAGAAATGTAAAGTCAGTTGGAAGTGTTTAATTAAATACCACAGAAAGAGAGGACTCATGTTCCCCAATTGCAATTAAATCTTAGCTCTCTGCTCTAAGTTTCACATGTTCCCAGCTTGTAAATATGCAAAACAGAGCTTTAAATCTAGTTGTACAAGAGATGTGCATGCCCCACCAGAATTCCAAGCTGTCAAACTGTCATTCAGCTCTTCACCAGTGTGAAGTTATTTTAATAGGGTCCTAAGTGTAAATGCCGAAGGGGCCCATATTCAGTAGGAAAAGAGCTTAGAACTTATATTTAATTTACTCTTTCAACACAATCTGCATTGTGAAGACTTAAACTCTTTAGCTTATTATAGACCGAGGAATCTCCCATAGTCTTTTCAAATTCGATATTGTTAAGGGTGAAATCAATGAACTAAAGTTAATATGGCTGTGATTTCGGGTAGGTACTCATCCAGAGCCTAAGTCTGTGGCTCTTGGTCTGACACACACTGAGAGCAAGACTCTAGGTCATAATTCAAAGTCATGGGTCCTCTTGTGAATTCACAGGAACTGTATTCACTAGGTGTTCAGTTTATACATATAAAAAAAAGAGAGAGAAGGGGGAAACTGGCGCAGTGGCACACACCTGTTATCCCAGTACTGGGGAGGCTGAGACAGGAGGATCACAGGTTCAACTCCAGCTTCAGCAACTTAGCAAGATCCTTAGCAAATTAGTGAAACCCTGTTTCACAATAAAATATAAACAGGGCTGAGGGTGTAGGTCAGAGGTAGAATGCCCCTGGATTCAACCCTTAGTACCCATGAAGAAGAAGGAGGAAGAGGAAGAAATGAGTAGACTATTAGTATTAGTGCTTAAATAAGTGTCTGTAAACTGAAGAGAGAGAGAGAGAGAGAGAGAGAGAGAGAGAGAGAAAGAGAGAAAGAGAACCTACTTGCTCTCAGAGAATGCATAAGGCATTAGGTGTCCTTAGGAAACTTAGAGACTTTTGGTGAGAATAGAAAGAAAAACAGGGACACATAAGTATAGTGAATATAATGACAAAGATATGAAAATAGTATGGCTAGTTAAATGTAAATGAATTTAAATTAAATAAAATGAAAAATTCAGTTTCTCAGCTAGATCCCTTGCATCTTAAATACTCAGTAGCTACATGCAGCTAATGACTATCATATGGAACATAACAGAGGAAATTTTCCATCCTTGAAGAATGTTGTATTAAGAAGAGCTACACAGGGCCGGGCGTGGTGGCGCACGCTTGTAATCCCAGTACTTTGGGAGGCAGAGACCATAGGATCCGGGTTCGCGGCCAGCCTCAGCGCTCTCTCTCTCTCTCTCTCTCTCTCTCCCTCTCCCTCTCTCTCTCTCTCTCTCTCTCTCCCTGTCTCTCTCTCTCTCTCTCTCTCTACTTAGTGAGGCCCTCCGCAACTTCGTGAGACCCGATTTAAAATTAAGTATAAAAAAATAGGGCTGGGGGTATAGCACGGAGGTAGAACGCCCCTGGGTTCAATCCCCAGTATCGCAAAAAAAAATAAGAAGAGCTACTCAACATGTAAGTTAAAATTACATCCATCATTCAAAATTTATTTACTACTTATCACCTTTAAAGGAAATTGTGTATTTTTTATTCATGACTGATTCATCAAAAAGCAGTTAAATAAAATGTTAACATACAAAACCTGATTTCGTTTATCTTAGATTTTCACTAAGGCACATTTTGTATATAGCGTGACTGTCCCTGAGTCATTGGATTCAAGAACTTATTTATGTGGCCAAAAAGCTTTCAACACGGTGAGAGGTTGGGGTTTAGTTCCATTTTTCTACAACTGGATAACCAGTTTTCCCAACACAATTTGTTGAAAAGGCTATTGTATCTCCAACATATGTGTTTGGCATCTTTGTCAAAAATCAATTGGCTATGTGTGTGTGAATTTGTTTCTGTATCTTCTCTTCTGTTTTATTGGTCTATGCATCTGTTTTTGTGCCAATACCATGCTGTTTTTATTACTATAGCTCTGTAGTATAATTTGAAGTCAGGAATTGTAATGCTTCTTGCATGGTTCTTATTGCTATTCTGGGTCTTTTGTTTTTCCATATGAAATTCAGGACTGATTTTTCTAGGTCTGCGAACAATGACATTGGCATTTTGATAGGGATTGCATTGACTCTGTAGATCACTTTTGGTAGAATGGCCATTTTGATAATATTTATTCTGCCTATTAAAAAGTACGGGAGATCTTAACATCTTCTAAGATCTTCAACTTTTTTCTCTAGTGTTTTATAATTTTCATTGTAGAGGTATTTTATCTCCTTGGTTAGATTTATTCCTAGGTATTTTATTTTATTTTATTGAGGTTATTGTGAATGGAATTGCTTTTCAGATTTCTTTTTCAGTGGATTTATGGTTGGCATATAGAATAGCTACCAATTTTTGTAGATTGATTTTGTATCCTGCTACTTTGCTGAATTTGTTAATCATCTCTAGAAATCTTTTGATTGGGTTTTTGAGTCTTCTAAGTATAGAAAATTAGACCAGAGACATTGAAATTACTAGAGGAAAGCATAGGGCCAACACTCCAACATATAGGCACTGGTAGAAACTTCCTCAATAAGACACCCAAAGCTTAGGAAATTAAAACAAGAATTAATAAATCAGATGGCATTAAATTAAAAAGTTTCTGTTCAGCAAAGGAAACCAACAAGAGTCTAAAGAGAAAGCCTACAGAATGGGAGAAGGTCTTTGCCAGCTACTCCTCCGATAGGCCTAAAATGCACAATATACAAAGAACTTAAAAAACACTAAAAAAAACCCCAATCAAGAAATGGACAAATGAACTAGACACTTCACAAAAGAAGAAATGTAAATACCAATAAATATACAAAAAAATGTTCAACATCATTAGCAATCAGGGAGATGCAAATCAGAACTACACCAGGACTCCATCTAACCCCAATCAGAATGGCAATCATCAAGAAGTCAAACAACAATAAGTGCTGGCGAGGGTATGGGGAAATAGAAACTCTAATACACTGTTGATGGGATTACAAGTTAGTGCAGCCACTATGGAGATCAGTATGGAGATTCCTCAGAAAACTGGGAATGGATTCACCATATGATCCAGCTATACCATTCCTGGGTATCTTTCCAAAGGGACTGAAATCAGAATATTATAGTAATACATGCACATCCATGTTTATAACAGCACATATCACAATAGCCAAATCACAGAACCAACCTAGGTATTCACCAACAGATGGATGGATTACAAAATTGTGGGATATACACAGAATAGAATTCTACTCAGCAAGAAAGAACAAAATTATGTCATTTTCAGGAAAATGGATGGACCTGGAGAACATTATGTTAAGTGGGATTAGCTAGTCACAGAAAGTGAAGGGTCATGTGTTTTCTAGGGAGTAATTGGGATACCAGGAAGAACTTTAGATAATGGAGGAGAAACCCCAGTGAAGAGATGGAGGGGTCTAAAGATGGGGGGAGGGAGAATTAATGAAGGAAAAACTTCCACTGACATTATGTACATATGTGAAAGTACTAATGCTAATCTCAATATCATGTATGGTGAGGGAGCTGAGAGAAAACTCACCAAGTGCTGTGTGCATGTGTGTCCCTATCACTATGAACTCCATTAAGATGTGAGATTGTAGTGCACCAATAAAAGTGTACGTATGCATATGTGTTTGTGTATCTATATATCTCCCAACAGTGCAGGAAAGGAAAAACTGAAGCTCTACTTATTTTATCCTCTTTGTCTTCTGATCTTACATAGAGATGAGCGAGAGAGAGAAAGAGAGAAACTTGTTTTACTACTTGTTTTACTACAAAAGGAAGGGGCATCGTCAAAGGTGACTTATGCCAGTCATTGAACATGGGTGAGTAACTAACTTGGAAAGGGTGTGATATCTCAGCACAATTTGTTCTTTGGTCTCAGAGGACTGGCTTCTTCTGCAAAGGAGTAATGAGGCTTTTGGGTACTTAATTCTGTGAAGGACACCCTGGGTCATTATCTAGAAATCTAAAGTGATTTCTTTCTTATTTCTGTCTTCTCTTTTTATTTGATTTGGTCGGTCTCCAATCAAATGTCCTGCTTCTTTCCTGTCTTTCCTATGGCCTCTGTCCCTCTGGCTTCCCCAGCTCAGAGCTAGATCAGACCATCAAGCCCTTTCTCAGTTGTTTTCCAAACTCAACCACTGCTGCCTTCCCTGGGTAACACTGGACTCTTTATGTCTCATTTGGTCTGGTTTTTGCTACACCTGATACATGTTTTAGAGGATCTTGAATAAAAATAAAAGGATCTAAAATGATAAAACTAGAAATAAATAAGTAAAGTTAAAAGATAAGCAAAGAAAATAAAATGTCTACAGCTCCTAAATATTCAGATGGAAATAAGTCCATGTTGTTTCCAAATGAGGGGATCATCTCTCTCTCTCTCTCTCTCTCTCTTCTCTCTCTCTCTCTCTCTCTCTCTCTCACACACACACACACACACACACACACACACACACACACACACACACACACACACACACACACCCTTCACTATTACCATAGTGATTTTTATAGCTCTTAAGTAGAAGTTTGGCATCTCCAATAAAACAGACTCTGTTTCAGTCATTGACACGGTTGATCTGCATGCGATGTGATCATGCCCAGTGGAGAAAACTTCCTCAACACTTTCTCCACAGGCGATGGCTTTCTCTAATTGATCAGATAATCTACCATCTATCCCCAAATTAAACAACACAACCGGGGAGCAGAGAGCATGATTGCACCATTTCAAGCCATACTCCATTAATCATCTTTTTCTAAATTGTACTTGATATGAGTTCATTACCTTACTCTGGGGCAATCGTAAAGCATGGCCTTTCGAAACACTAAGTAGTGTCTTTTGAAACTACTATACCATACCCACCGTCTCGTAGTACTTTACTCTGCGCTGCTGTCAGGATCCCCCACTAACCTGCACATCTCGCGAGGGCAGTCGTGTGTCTAGGCTGTTACTATATTCCTGGAGCTGAAAAGTATGCTTAGCACAGAATAGCTAAGAAACATATGTGTTATGAACCAGAGACAGAACTTTGCATTGCTATTTTTTGGAGCACTCAAGAGAGAAGTCTTCGAAGAGTTATTTTTAGTTTTGTGTTTTATTTTGAACTTCCTCGAATCTGAACCACATAAATGCTTCCCTGCATGTAGCTGGAAAACCTAGACTGACACATGTAGCCAGGTCCTAAGAAACTTTGAGAATCAACCTCCCTCTTGCATCATCTATCTTTGTCCTGATTTCTTCATTCACTATATGGATATATATATGATTTTTTTGTGGTACTGGTGATTGAACCTGGGGGCATTCTACCTTCAAGCTATGCCCCCAGACCAATTTTATTTTTTATTTTGAAACTGGGTCTCACTTTGTTTCTGAGGGTCTTGCTAAGTTGCTAAGGCTAGCCTTGAACCTACAATCCTCCTGTCTCAGCCTCCCAAGTACTGTAATTACAGGCATGTGCCACCATGCCCAGATTATAAATTATTTTTAATTGGAGGAGTACTAAAATAAATGAAAAATAAATTGGGGAAATAAAAGCAAAGGAAAAACAAAAAACTTAGAAAGTAATATTGAAAAAAAGAAAGTAATATTGAAAGCAAAAGCTTTGTATTTTCAATCTTCTTATATTTAATTACAAAGTCCTGGAATTAAATTATTATATTTTTTACAGCAACTTAAATATGAAAATTCAGAAAATATTAATATATATACATCCCCTTTGTATTTTTAATTCCTAGTTAACTATAAACAATATCTACACTTCTAAATAAATAAGAAATAGTAGCTTCTGATTCCCATGTGTCTTGTTCTTTCTATCTCCTCTATTTCAGGGAAAAATGCCAAGTTTCTACCAGTGGCTCAAGTGGCTTTTGAAGCTTTTAAATTATAACCCACATCTTGAACAATGATAAGCTGCAGGAATAATTGTGCATGTTGATGCTGTGTGTTGGCCATACATAAAGTACAAGGTAATTCATGAAAAATGACCTGTAAATTGTGCTATTAGGAAAGGCAGCTCAGAAGAAAGCTCCTGTTCCTTTAAAGTACTTTCAGAAAATATTCTTCATGGTATTAGCCTGATATGATTATGTAGGGGGAAAACACATAATTTCATAAAATGAAGGCTTTAATCATATCAAAGTGCCCAAGTTAGGTTCTCACTGCTTTCCTTTACTATCTTATAATGAAGAACATTCGCTCCGTGAAGATAGCCATTATCAGTACATTCCAAATCAGTGGATCATCTGGCTTCTCCAATTACCCAAGAAGGTAAGAATTTGGCTTGTTTGCTTATTCTGTAACTTTCATGAAAGAAAGTGCCACATATTATCACAAACTTATAAAAAGGTCATTTTGTACTATGAGGAAACTCCTTTGAGGGAGAACTTCAGCTATGTGTACCTCAGACTACTGACAGCTCTCCCTGACATTCTGCTACTGCTCTGTGTCAGCCAGCATTCTCACTGCTGTGACCCACTAAGCCTGACCACGCACAACTTAGAGAAAGGAAGATTTATTTGCTCACGATTCTGAATATTTCAGAGGTTCCATCCATGTCAGGCCGGGTCTGTGGAGCCCAGGGCATGGTGGTGGGAGGCAGAAAGAGGGAGAAAGCAAGGCGCTGCTCTCACATCATGGAGGTCAGAAGCAAAAGAGAGAGCAAGAGGAGGAGGGACCTTATATAATCCCCAAGGCCATACCCCCAGGGACCTCTCCTTAGCAACCAAGCCCCGCCTCCAACATGGCTGCCTGATTTCCATGAGAGCTAGGAGAAGATTCTAAATCCAAACCATTACAATTTCCAAAGCTGGAAAGTATTATACTTAATCCAAATATCCCTCCAATTCAAAGATTACTAAAATTCAAGCAGATATAGACAAAAGGGATCAAGAAATATTTCTTGTGGAAGTCTGTAGTGACTTGGTTTTCAAAAAACAAGATAAACCATTAAGTCAGTATCCAAAGCCTTTGGAGATTGGAAAATTGATTCTGAGTTAAATATCAAGGGTATAAACTGTCCATACAATGTTTTCCATGATGCCCTAGGTACGGCTTCCACAGTGAGGCTATACCTTAGAGTAAAATAAAACAGAGTGCCCTCAAGTGGAAAGGATAGCAAAGTAAAATTCCAACCCAATGACCAAGCATACAATGATGGAAATGCATATCACCTTGAAAAAGGAAAAATAAATAAATATATCTATATATGTGTATATATTTGGCTTTCAGTGATGCTCAGTTGGTTATAGGAATTTCTAATAAACTCTTACTGCTTATTTCTAAATAAATATAAAGCAGGAAGAATTAATATATTTTATTCCTTTGCATTCAATGTCTTTTATGCACATAACTCAGTGTATGACCTTGAATTAAAGCTAATGAGCTTGTAAAGTACTTTTTAAAGTTCTAGGTGCTTCTGGGGTTCTTTTAAAAAAATCTATATCTTTCTTTCTATCACAGAGGATTTAATTAAAATAAAGGAAAGTTGGGAATGGATAGAGGGCATTTGGATGAGGTGGAAATGGAAACAGGCAGTTGTTTTAATCCTTACTCCCATATAGAACTGAGGGGGAAAATAAAGAAAAAAAAGAGGCCAACCTATTAAGAGCTCCGGGCACTCCCATTCAGATACCGCTAAATGATATGTAATTTATCATCAGGAGTGCCCGAGTGAACTGCTGTGAGCCTACACTTACAGGCGATGAAGTTCTTGTGCTGCAATTTGATCTCCTCATTATTTTCTGATGTGTAAAGACAAAAAGATAAAATAAAATCTTAAAGCTTAAAATCATGTTGGAACTCTCAAAAAGACTGGACACAAAGCAGGCTGAATTAGGTGTAAGTTTGCTGATTTAGGTGTAAGTTTTGTGGAAAGCAAAGGAATTCTGTTTCGTGAAAACTTACTATGTGCCAAATACTTTGCCAGGTCATGTGTTCAATCACAGCCACGGGAAGGAGATGCACTATGCAGATGCTCCCAGTGTAGACAGAGACTCAGAGGGCGTACACACACTGTGTGTATCATGGTTACCAAGTGGCAAAACCGAGATGCTGATCCCCAAGTCCTGCTCCCTCCTCTACGGTCTCTCGGAATGGAATCAGTGCTTTACTGCTTGGCCTGTGTTTACTTGGTATAAGAGAACTAATGGAAAAATAAAATTTAAGCTAATGCAATTGTTTTACTATAAATATATACCTTTTTTTCATTTGTTGACCTTACTTTCTATTAATAAGTACTATTTGACCAATTTTATGCACCCAACACTGTCAGGCAAAATAGCAAGTAATTTTGGCAACTTGTATCCAGAGTTTTTGATTACTGAAAGAACCATGTGAAAAGAACATAAAATAGCCAAAAGCTTCTTTAGTAGACCCCCAAGATCGTGGGGCCAGGTTATATGTTGCAAATGGTCTTTTGGAAGGACGTGGCATTTCACACTGAAATAACTCATATAAAAATCTCTTAATTCAAGCCCAGTGTGGTGGTGCATGCCTGTAACCCCAGTACTTGGGAGGCTGAGACAGGATGATGGCAGGTTTGATGCCAGCTTCAGCTCTTTATTGAGACCCTCAGCCACTTAGTGAGAACTTGTTTAAAAATAAAAAGGCGGGGGTGTGGAGATAGAATGCTCCTGGTTTCGATCACCAACACCAAAACAATAAATTCCCTTAATTCATCATGAACATAATAGTAGAACATGGTTGGCATTTACTAGCAGAGTAACCCAAGTGCAAGGGTTCACAATCAAAGAATGGTCAACACAAACTCAGAGGAGTAGATTACCTGGCATGGAGGAGAGGCAGGGAGCGATTTGGTAAGGACAGGACTTCCAAGTGTGGCCACGCCAGTGGATCGCTGTGCGCCCAGGTAAATGAACGATCCTGCAAAAATAAATGTGAAGTCATATGGGTGCAGGTGCTGTTGTACATGCGGCCCCTCTCTACTCTAGGGTCTTGTCCTTGCCCATCATATTCAATTGTCAATCAGATAAAGCAAATTACATTTTTACTTATTTACCATTTACCTCTGCTGATAACTGACAGCATTTCTGTAGGTGTGACATTCATTATCTAAGATAAAATTCAATTGCTTAAAAACAAGCTCTTGATCCCAATCACCTAAACATTTTATCGTCTACACTCCCGTGATAGGATTTGAAATCAACTAGAGTGAAGCATCTACGCTTACAATTAGATAGTCAACGTGCCCCTGTGAAATTCCCACGAGGGGTTTATTTTTAAGTTTCTTCGCACAGTGCTGAAGGATGCGGACCGTGGAAGGAGGCCGGCTTCTCCCGGGGCCCTCTTGTTTGACATTGTTGTCTGCGCTAGAGGAGATGAAAGCTTAATTAAAGATCTAATCTGACGTTAGCAAAATAAGTGCCTTTAGATTTTAACTAGAGCGGATGTGCTCGTGGCAAGCGTGCGGGATAACATCGCTTAGCAGCTCGGGAGATGGCACAGCGCACGCTGGTGTCGGGGAAGCTTCACTAATATTGAAACCTTAGAGGAAGGCCATGCCAAACCACGGCAAGGTCTGATCCTGCCCTCCGATAATCACGAAGTGACGGGCAACTTGGAAAGCCAGTGATTTTAGCTGAAAAGTATCTCCTTTAGATAGTGGATTTTCCTGAATAAAGGTTAGGGCACATTGCACAGGGGGGAAGGATTTCAGAATGAAAATGTGTTATTTTGTACAAGACTTCATGCCTGTCACAAACAACCAAGGGGAAAGCCATCCACATCTGCCTCGACCTCACCTTCTGCAAAGCACGCACCCCTTTTTTGTGGTTCTGGGGAATGACTGAACCCAGGGGTGGTTTACCTCTGAGCTAGGCCCCAGCCCTTCTTTATTTTTATTGTTTTTTTATTTGAAACAGGTTCTCACTAAGTAGCAGAGGACCTCACTAAGTTGCTGAGGCTGGCCTCAAGCCTGGGATCCTCCTGTCTCAGCCTCCCGAGAAAATACTGGGATTACAGGCGTGTGCCACTTGCCTGGCTGCATGCACCCTTTTAATGCAATGGACTGAAAGTCACGCTGTACACATTTTAAGAAATTTGGAGACCAGCATTTTAATGGATATTGGCGCAAAAATAAAAAAAAAATGCATTACCATATAGAATAAAGAGATAAATAACAAAATAAATAAAAGAAATCTAATGAAGTTTAGCTTAGAAATACCAAGAGTAGTTTAATATTCAAAAATCAATTTACGCCGGGCGTGGTGGTGCACGCTTGTAATCCCAGTACTTTGGGAGGCCGAGACCGGAGGATCTGGGTTTGCGGCCAGCCTCAGCTCGCGCACGCACGCGCGTGCGCATGCTCTCTCTCTCTCCCCCTGTCTCTCTCTCTCTCTCTCTCTCTCCCTGTCTCTCTCCCTGTCTCTCTCTCTCTACTTAGTGAGGCCCTCCGCAACTTCATGAGACCCGGTTTCAAAGTAAAGTATAAAAAATAGGGCCGGGGGCGTAGCACGGAGGTAGAACGCCTCTGCGTTCAATCTCTGGTACCGCAAAAAAATAAAATCAATTTACATTATAAACAACAAAAAAAGTTAATCTGATGATATGATCCTTGCTACAGAAACTGAAAAGAGCATTTGAAACATTTTAAGGCACATTATTATTATTATTATTTTTAATGTAGCACACCAAGCAAAGGGACTTTCTTATCTGATAAAGACAACAATTTTTCAGCAAAAATGGCACTGAAGGTTGAACTTTTGACAACTTTTCTCCTGGGATAGGAACAAGACAATTCTAGCAACCATCACCAGTTCTACTCAACAATTTCCCAGAGGCCCTATCCAGAGAATGACAGAAAACAGAAAAAAATAAATACAGATTTTATACACACACACATGCAGTTTAAGATTTAGAAAGAAGAAAATAAAATTGTCATTATTTGAAGATGAAATAATAGTGAACCTAGAGCCGGGTGTGGTGGTGCACACTTGTAATCCCAGTACTTTGGGAGGCGGAGACCTGAGGATCCAGGTTCGCAGCCAGCCTCAGCGCTCTCTCTCTCTCTCTCTCTCTCTCTCCCTGTCTCTCTCTCTCTCTCTCTCTCTACCTAGTGAGGCCCTCTGCAACTTCGTGAGA
>PVJS01002896.1:0-80026 GCA_004027185.1 Glis glis | reverse complement strand
GGGCCTCACTAAGTAGAGAGAGAGAGAGAGAGAGAGAGAGAGAGAGAGACAGGGAGAGAGAGAGCGAGAGCTGAGGCTGGCCGCGAACCTGGATCTTCCGGTCTCCGCCTCCCAAAGTACTGGGATTACAAGCGTAGTTTACACACGTAAGGGTGAACGCGAGAACACACGGTACTGGTCTTTCTGTGCCTGACTAATTTCACTTCACATAATGTCCCCAATTCCATCATATGTCCTCAAGTGACAGGATTCCATTCTTTTTAATGACTGAATAATATTCCATTGTGTACGTACATGCATTTTGACCAATGCATTCATTGGTTGTTGCACACTTGGGTTGCACACTTTTCCTGGCCTATGTGGGTAGTGCCGCAATGGCCGGGGGAATGCGATGTCTTCCACACACGGACTTCCTGTCCCTCACATTTGCACCAGGAGTGGGGTTGCTGGGTCCCAAGCGGCTCTATTCCTCGGGTTTTGAGGAACCTCCATACTGGTTTTCGCAGTGGCTGTATTAATTTGCATTTCCAACAACAGTGTGTGAGAGTTCCCCTTTAGGGGGTGTTAGATTAGAAGGCTTTTGATGTCACGGGGCCCACACACTTTATTTTGCAGATGAGGACACTCAACCTGAGCTGTTAAAATACTGGCGCAAGGTCACCCATCTGGTCGGGGGAGGAGCACTCACCTCCGCATTTCCTTCTCTGTCTCACTGTCATTTTTAGCAGAGTTTTTAATAATCAGATCGCGGTGTGATCTTGTGCTACCGCCCTCCCTTGGGACTCTAACAGGTGAGCATGCAGGCGCAGCTCCTCAGTGAGGAATGGGGCCCGCATCCTAGGGTCCCCCACCCCGAGGGCAGCCACAGCCGCACCGCGCTGTCACGTGCAGGCAAACCCGAGCCCCAGCGGGGTCCTTCCCAGCCTGTCCCTGAGGAGGTAGAAGCGGGCTTTCAACAAATAATTACAGACTCATGAGGAGAACGATAAACCCAGTGTGCACGAATATATGTCTCCAATTAAAGATGGCAACCTTTCTACCACATTTCCTTGCGATTTTCTTCAGCAAAGCAGACCATCTCAGATGCCCTGAAGGCCGCCCGTGTGCTCCAGGTCTGGTTCCTTCTCCCTCCTTCCTGGTGTGCCCTCCGCTGAGGTCTGTGAATCCCCTTCCTGCTAGGTTTTTATGATAATTATATTTCACATCTGTGCTTGCCCTGGACATGATGAGGTAGAATAGAAAAGATAGAAATATTAGGCAGAAAGGAGACATTGGGAAAATAGAGATTTAAAATTTTGAAAGTTCATAATCTAACTCCACCCTATAGGGTGCGTTCAGTCAGGCAGAAGCCTTAGTGAATCCATACCCTTAATCACAATGGCTCCTCTCCACACCTGAGATGCTTAATGTAAATGGGGTGGGTGAGGAGGACAAAAGGCCAGACCCCCACTGCCTATCTGTTGCCAGGGAAACAGGACTAAGAGGAAGTCCTGCCCTCTCCTGTGTGACCCTACCTACCCCCTCCTATAAAGAACCACGAAAGCACGCGGATGCTCTCTCGCTCGCCTGGATGGATGGACACGCGCAGGGAGACTCCCTCTCCCTTTTCTTTTAGATGACCCCCAACCTGTATCCCCGCCTTTCTTAGTTAACCCCCAACCTGTATCCCCACCTTTTTAAGTTAATTAAAACCTTTGCCTTTTTCTGATGGCACGTGTTGAAATTCTTATTCATCATGGAAGCCAAGGACCCCTCAGAATTAGCTGTTTCCCCATGACAGACATGCACAGCAGGACACAGAAAAGATGTGGCTTGGAGGCCCAGTGCCCCTTGGGGAGACAAGCAGGGGGCCTGTTACCCCCTTTGCGTCTTGTCCAGCCACAGCAGCCTCCCCCAGACCTGGGTTCTCAGATTAGCTGGAAATCAGTCACGTGTCCATTTTGACAGGACAAGACTAGCTGGATGGGCTCATGGCTCTTCCTCCTTCTCCCCAGTCGCCCTGGAAGGGGATGTAGACGATGCCACCGGCCTTTCCTGTGGTCTCCCCCTCTCTGAGTCAGCTCCCAGCCGGAGCAGTGTTTACTCGGGCAGGCGGGCCTCTGATCAAGGGCCCAGATCAAGGTCATGTTGGAGGAGGATAAGAGAGGGATTTTCTGAAGCTGAAATCCCTGCCCTGGGACGACTGTCCCCAGCATTATCCCTATTAGCAAACTCCACGGCTGGCCTCCCCTCATCTTGAAACACTTTGTAATCAGCGGAGATTGCTTGGCCTGGAGGAGCGGGACCCTCCTTAGGCAAATGTTATCTGACACTCTGAGCAAACAGGGCCTGCTGTATAAAGCCCGGAACGCGGACAGATTCTCATCCCTGACTCGTGGTCTCCCCGGAGCTGAGCGGAGGTATGGCCGTCATGCAACACAAGGTGGCCTGCACCCTGGCCATCGTCCTCCTGCTGGTGCTCAGCACCCTGGCCAAGGACCAGACAGGTAAGGCCGCCTCCTCCAGGTGGACACCAGAGCTCGTGGGGGACAATGGACACAGCGCTTGTTCTGAGCTCGTATCTGCAATCGGAATTCGGGGTGTCCGGTAGAGGAATAACACTTCCCAAAGTCCCAGCCAACCTCTACCCAGCAGCCACACCTGCCCAAGGTCCACGCGGAGATGCCCGGCGCTTGTCCCGCTGCTGGGCTCCTCTGCAGGATCCTGGGCCCCTGGCTGTGCGCTCTGGGGCCGAGCCCCTCCCCCCTGCTCCCTGTGCTGTCCACGGGGCTCCGTGGCCAGTGCTCTCCTGAGAGCCGGGGGGAGTGCACGTCCCGAGGGCCCGACTGCGCCCACTCCTTTACCTGGAGATGGGCACAGCGCTCTGCCTAGGGCGGGCTGCCAGGAAGGCGAGTGTGGCTGTGGCCGTGAAGGTGTGTCCCCATCTGTGAAGAAGTACTACGTAGCACTACTGAGCACTAGTGACACAGCTTTTTTTTTTAACTTTATTGGCTTTTATTTAGAAGTATTTTGGCGCGTTAGACGCATTTTTAAGAGGAGGGCTAGCAGAAAAGATTTTCCAGTTTCCAAATCAAGGGTCTCCGTAGAGGTTAGGGAAGGGCTGAGAGACGCTCTGCTCACCTTCCGGCATCTTGCAGGTCCCTCCTGATGACCGTGGGTGGCGCTGGGGTGGGGGGTAGTTTTGGGTGGCAGAGGGAGGAAGGTGATAGTTTGAAGCCCCCAAGCCTGTGGTAGGGAGTGGGGAGAGGTGAGCTTCGCAACCCGAGGGAGGAAATGGATCAGAGGTGGGGTGACAGGAGGGAGGGGTCCAGCCCGCCAGGTTCTTCCCTTCCCAGCCCCAGCTGCTGGGGTTCTGGCCGCCCCACCCAGCCCTCTGGCTCAGGGCTCAGTGCTTGTTTTGGGGTAACATGGGGGTCCATGATCCTGTTACAAGGGGAAGCTGGAGGAAATGTGCAGCCATGAGAGGAAGTCGCTGCCCTGGGTCCCTCTGTGGGCACAGTGGGTGGCAGGACGGAGCCCTGCAGGAGATGGAGGCGGGTCAGGAGATCTCTGAGTCCTGTTGGGGATACCTGAGGACAGCGGGTTAGCCGGAGCTGCCCTCTTGCTCCGGTGCTGACCCCCCCCCCACCATGTTGGATTCCTCTGGACCTCTGCCTGCCCCGTGCAGGGAATAGTGCTCACCTGGGCGTTATGATTCAAGCCAGACCTGGGACGCTAATGTCCCCACAGAGGCCACCAGCCAGAGGGTGAGAGGTCCCGATCTTTCCTCAAAAGAGCTTGAGGGCCCCCCTATGAAACAGGCCAGGGGAGCAGTCCCTGCAGGATCCCGGGACATCCCGCCAGCACAACCAGGCTCCTCCCCACCCGGGCCCTGGGAGACAGAGGCCAACCCAGGACGGTGCGCAGGCGCCTCTCCCGCTGCCACACGGCCTCTGGTCCTGGTGGTTTGACCTGCAGACCTCCAGACTGCAGCTCTGGAGCCAGACCCCCAAACCCTCGCACCACCGCATGTGACAGCTCCGAGTCCCGACTCCGCCTCCCCCTTCCCCTTGGACCAGTTCATCACTGCCCGCTTTCAGCCGCTCAGTGGCCCCTAGGCTGACATCGCCCCTCCCCACAGCCCCTCTCATATGGGCCTGAGCTCCCTGACCACAGCTGCTCCTCCCCCTGCTTGGAAACCACCCTGCCTCAGCCTCCTCTGTCAGCCTCCCCATGTGGTCCACCTGCCTGTCCCCAGCCCCTCCCAAGGGCACTCGCTGTCCCCATGCCTACCCGCGGCACACAGGGATGATGGCCCATGTTGTCATGGACGTTTCCTCGACTGGCTCCCTCCTCCGTTAGACCGTGAGCCCTAGACAACTCCCCTGTTTTGAATCCTGACTCCCCCATGCCTGGCCTGGTGCTTTGCTGTAGGGTGCCTTGCCAGCACACAAGTGGTGCTCAATAAATATTTATTTACTGGGTTAGTAAAGTTTAACCATCCGTCGACATTAACGAGGGAACGAGTAAGTCACCCGGGCAGGTGTGGCGTTGGCGGCCGCGGCCCCGGGCACTTTCCTGTGTGCCAGCGTCTTCATGTTGGAGATGTGGAAATCATGTCCCCCTCCCGTATCCTGAGCCGGCTCTGCTCCGGCCTCACCGGGAGATTGCAGGCTTCCTAAGAGGAGGACGCTGGGTGGCGGCGAGGCACCTAGTGCACCGCTCCCCTCTGCTTCTTTCAGAGTCATGTGCGGTGGCCCCTCGTGCAAGGTCCAACTGCGGCGAATCTGGCATCACGGCCACGGAGTGTGAGGCCAAAGGCTGCTGCTTTAACAGCACCGTCCGGGGGTACCCGTGGTGCTTTCACCCTGTGACCATCGACGAACCTACAGAAGGTACGGCCACTTGGCCCCACGTTGGGGCTGGGGATTGAGAATCAGGAGGCCACGGGGCCGGCTCAGCATCCCCGCTCAGCCTCGCCGCCTGTGCTTTGGCCTGGCCCAGTGGCCCTGGGATCTTGCAACTGGCCTTTGCCAAGTCAGGCCGAATCCAGGTCCAGGGTGGAAAGTCAGGGCTGACCGACAGACTACTCAACAAGAGACTGTTTATCCCTGACCCTTCACGGCATCCCGAACCAACCCCCGTGGAGACACCTGGAGGGTCCCTGCTTGCTGGGGTGTCAGGGGAGGCAACGGAGACACGAGGCAGTTCATGCTTTCTGAAGAATCTTTCTGTCCATGTTTTGAGTAAAGGCTTTGTAGTCAAATCAGCTGTGGTGGCACATGCCTGTCATCCCAGTGCTTGGGAGGCTGAGACAAGAGGATCATAGGTTCTAAGCCAGCCTCAGCAACTTAGCGAGGCCCTCAGCAACTTAGTGAGACTCTGTTTCAAAATTAAAAAATGAAATAGGGCTGGGGGTATAGCTCAGTGGTAGAATGTCCCTGAGTTCAACCCTCAGTACCACAAACAAACAAATAACCCTTTGCAATCATTTGAAAGTAAAATAATCTTTGTTCTCATAAATGCCTCTCTTCTCCCCCTTCCCCCCTCCAGAAGAGTGTCCCTTCTAGATGCTTCCTGCAGGGACCTGCTTGTTCCAGTACTTGCACCATCCTGAGCTCAACAACCCTGGGTCACAGCCGCCTCTCCAGCCAGATGCACTGCGGCTCCTGCTTGTCCAGCAGTGTCTGGCTCACAATGCACTTCAACCGCTCTGCCTTTAGTGCTCCAAATTGGCCTGACAATTAAAAGAGATGAGTGTTATTCTGTGCTTTTCTTTTTTTTTTTTTTTTGCGGTACTGGGATTGAACCGAGGGGCATTCTACCTCCGAGCTACATCCCCCAGCCCTATTTTCTATTCTTTATTTTGAAACAGGGTCTCACTAAGTTGCGGAGGGCCTCACTAAGTAGCTGAGGCTGGCCACGAACCCGGATCCTCCGGTCTTAGCCTCTCAAGTACTGGGATTACAAGCATGCGCCACCAAGCCCGGCTTTTCATTCTTTTTTAAAATAAATATTAATTATTTTCCTTTCTTTGAAAGTGAAGTGCAGGGCTGCAGTGTAGCCCAGTGGTAGAGCGCTTGCCTAGTATGCACAGGGCCCTGGGTTGGATTCCCAGGGCCCTGGGTTGGATTCCCAGCACCCCCCGCCCTCAACAAAAATTACTGAAACAGAAGTGCCACATTTTGACTTCCAGTTTCTTGCCCCGGACTGTGTGTAGCTGGAACCACTTGCATCCAGGTGGGAGGGGCTGTTGGGAGGATGAGGGGTTACCATGTGCTGGTAGCTGGCGCAGCCGCTATTGGCCATCAGTGACCCCGGAGTTCAGGTGCATTCTGGGAGACCCCCGAGGCTTCAAGAAGCAAGCCTGAGCCACCACCATGTCAAGTCATGAGACCAGGCGCCCAACTCCTCAAACGTTCTCCAGACACCCACTGTGTCTGCCCGACCACCAAGTGATAAGAAACGGCCTCCCATCCCATCACCTCCCCAAATGGAAAATGGCTTAGGGGGTGCCACTCACTGCAGCCTGTGTGTGAGTGTTGAGATAAACACACAGAGCATGCCATGAGGGACTCCCCGGGGACCCTGTCCCTGAGAGCGGAAAGAACTGGAAAATAGCACAGGAGGGGAGGGACACAGAGGCCAAAGTCACCTGGTCACATTATTGCAGCACAGGCCAGATAAAGGGCCATGGAGCCAGGTGGAGCTTCCAACGATACCCCAGCCCCGCATGGCCCCACCAGAGGAGCAGCCGGGGCGGGGGGTGACAGGTGCTGCCAGCCCCCAGGTGCCTTCATGAAGATTAGGAAAGGGCCCTCTGGACAGGTAGTCACCACTGCTCCAGGGAGCTGAGCTTAGCAGGCCAAGGGCACCCGGATTCCTCCCCTGCTCCAACCTCCCAGTGCCCTTGGGCTGTGCACAACCTACACAATTGTGCCTGGAGGTCCCAGGAGCACAGGCGATCTCTCGCTCTCTGCAGTCAGCTGGATCTGAAGAGGAAGGAGGGAGGTGCTGAGCCCCAGGAAACCAGTTCTTTCCAAATTAACCAGTCAGGTCAGCCAAACCCCAAAACCCTTGGCCACCAGGAAAAGGAGTGAAGAGAGGTGAGAGGGTAGGGGGCATCCTCCCATGGAGAGAAGCACCAGGGACAGGAAGCCCTGCACACAACCGCAGTCATCCCCACTGTGCACGGGACACGGGCTCCAGGACCCCGTGGACCCCAAGTGTGCGGTGCCCAGTCCCTCACATGTAGTTATCCGCAGAGAACCCACGCGCACCCTCCTGTGTACTCTAAGCCATCTTTAGATGACTTATAACACCAAGTACAGTGGAAATGCATGTCGACAGTGGTTAGGCCATACCTTTTAGGGAGCAGTGACAAGAAAAAAGTCTGTATGTATTCAGGGTAGGCACAATCGTTTTTGGATATTTTAGATCTAAGGTTGACTGCATCCATGAAAGCAGAACACATGGGCATGGACAGCCGCGTGTATATATGTGCTGCAGGAACACACGTGTGTCACACCCGTGCACATCTGCTGCAGGAACACACATATATGGTTCATGTGTCACGAGGGCCTTAGGACTCCTCTGACCTTGCCCACCTGCAGAGAAATCGCAACTTTGCCTTTTTGTCTATTGAGAATCTGATCTTAAATCTCTGCCTGCTACTTAGAGGTAAAAACAAACTACATTTAGTCCCATCCCTTGTGGGATTCCGTTGGGGGTGATGGTTTACAGCTGCTGCAGGTGCGGCCCTCAGGAATCCACCTGCTCCTGCCCTCCCTTCTCCTGCTGCTCCCTGCATGGGGGCGGGGTGGGGGGTCCAAGAGTCTGCATCATGTCCTTCGGCCCTTTGCTGGTCCAAGGTGGATTGGTGGTTCCACATCCCCTGGGATACAGCTGGCTGTGTCCCATGCCATCCTCTCCCCACAACTCCTCACTGTTAGGAAGGGGAGTGTTAGGATTTGGATTTAGAATGTCCCCCTGGACCTCATGGGAACCAGGCAGCCATGTTGGAGGCGGGGCTTCATCGCTGAGGAGCGTCCCTGGGGGCGGGGCCTTGGGGACTGTATATGGCCCCTCCTCCCCTTGTTCTCGCTCTGCTTCTGGCCTCCACGATGTGAGAGCAGAGCCCTGCTCTCTCCCTCTCTCTGCCTCCCACCGCCATGCCCTGAGCTTCTCAAACTTTACCTGGCCGGATGTGGTCTGAGCCCCTGAAATCTCCAGAACTGTGAACAAATAAATCTTCCCTCCTCTAAGTTGTGTGGCCAGGTGTTTTGGATCCCAGCAGTGGGAATGCTGTCGGAAACAGTGGAATTTCTCCAGGATATGGTACAGCTGGCCCATATCCTGGGTGCCCACAATCCACTTCTTCTTTTCTTTCTCACCTAACTTCCACTCTGTCAAAACTAGAGAAAGGAACTCCTTTTCCAGCCTCTCTTCTAGCTAGAGGTAACTGTGATTAGACCTAGGGGGCATCTTGAAGCTTCTGGGAAGAGACCTTTCTTCATTGATAAAAGAAGAGCGCCCTCTGGCTTCCTGGCCAGCTCCTGCAGCCCACCTTTGCATGTTGTGGCACGAGGGTGCCACATGGCATTTTAGGCAACCATTCTGTGATAATGAGGAAAAGCCCCAAAGCCAGAGCCTGGATGTCCCTGAGCTGCTGCTTTGACCTGGACACTACCTATCCCCAGACTTTGTGTTAGGTAAACTCAATGTCCTTACAGGTGAACCCTCTTCTTGTTGGGTTTCTTATTACTTGAGACCCCATTCCCAAGGCCTGTGTCATCTGTCCATAGAGCAGCAAGCCTGTGGCCCAGAACCAGGGGTGGAGACAGTGCTCCCTCCCAAGGCAGGAGTCCTCAGAATGAGTCCTCTGGGCAGGTCCTCCATCTATTAGGGGGTGTAGGCAATGTGTTCTCCACCATGCTGGGTGTCAACCCTAGGTTCTCACTCCAACCAGCAGGTGCCCCCTCTGGGGCCCTTCACATACCCCACACCTGGCATCAGGAGACAGCTGCAGTAGCAGGGGGCAGGTGAAAGGTGTCCCTTCATGTCTGCAGAATCAGCTGTTACAGTGACATCTCCCTGGAGACTTGATCTATGTTCTGCAGGAGAGGGACTTGGTGCTGAGCCCTGGTGAATGCTGTGCCCAAGCCGGCAGACACACAGGTCAGCTGTCACGTCAGATGCTCACAAAGCAGCTGCTCCCAGAACTGTGGGTGCTAAAGATGTCAGGGTTCAGGCCGCCAAGACGAGAGGGAGCAAGGAGAGCCTGGTTGCCCATCTCTGACGAGAAGCAGGTGTTTGTGGATGGACATGTTAAGATAGCCCTACTTAGCCACCTGCTTCCTTCCAAGCTGACAAAGAGCTTTCCTGCAGCTCCGCATGCCCAGGATGCCAGGCCCTGCCTGCTGTGTGGCCGTCTGGGTGGCGATCCTGAGCACCTCCAGGAGCCCGGTGCAAACAGGCTCAGCGCGCAGGAGCCGATCACCAAGCTGCGCACTGCCCCAGTGCTGACAGCAAGGGACACACGAGCAGCAGTCCTGGCCCCAGCACGGTGGCCGCCTGCAGGAGCCACCATCAGACTACAGAAGCTTCGCTCTTCTCCCTTGGGGAGTGAGCTCAGACCCCTCTCCCGGGCACTGTCCCCCTTAGGTTCCAGCATTAGCCCCAGCAAGCCCCATTTGGATGGAATCGCCTGCCTTTATTATTTATTTATTTATTTATTTATTTATTTATTTATTTATTTTTGTGTGTGTGTGGTACCGGGGATTGAGCCCAGAGGTGTTCTACCTCTGAGCTACACTCCCAGCCCGATTTTTTTTATTTTGAGACCAGCCTAAGTTTCTGAGGCTGGTCTCAAACCTGGGATCCTCCTGTCTCAGTCTTCCAAGCACTGGGATTACAAGCATGCACCACCACGCGCACTTACCTGCCTTTTCTCCCCTTCCTTCCTTCCTTCCTTCCTTCCTTCCTTCCTTCCTTCCTCCTCCTCTCTCTCTCTTTTTTTTTTTTTTGATGGTAATGAGGACTGAATCCAGGGGCACTCTACCTCCAAGCTACACCCCCAGCCATTTTTATTTTTTATTTTGAAACAGGATGTCACTAGGTTGCTGAGAGTCTCACTAAGTTGCTGAGGCTGTCTTTGAACCTGCAACCTTCCTGTCTCAGCCTCCCAAGTACTGGGATTACAAGGTGTGCCACCATGCCCAGCTATTTTTTTTTTTAATTTTGAAACAGTGTGTTGCTAGGTTGTCGAGAGTCTCACTAAGTTGCGGAGGCTGGCTTTGAACCTGCCACCCTCCCAAGTACTGGGACTACAGGTATGCACCACCATGCCCGGCATCATGATTTCTGTCTTGAGCAAATTTTGCTGGTAATACTAAGAGCAGGCAACAGGACTGAGTGAGGCCGGAGAGTGGGTCTGGAGCATCAAGCCACAGTTCCCTTCCTGTGTCTTAGCCCCAAACGTGAACGAGGCTCTGATGATGTTCACACAGGGGGTTAATTATGGGCTGTCTCCCTGGGGCGGCTGGAGACAGCGGTTTAGGGGACCTTTCCAGGAAGCCATGATGCCTCCACGCAGGGATCTTCACTCACAGCCACCGGAGGAAGAGCCTCCCAGCAGGCAGGGGCTATAGGCCGGAGGCTGGCCAGGCCAGAAGAGACCGATGGGGCAGGGCCACTGTCTTCCCTCTGTCCTGTGCCCTGCCCTCTGTCCACAGGCCTGCAGACCACGAACCCAGAACTTTCTATAACTTTCCACGCCCTTGAAGCTCTTCAGATGAAAGTTCAGGAAGTTTCTCATGGGGAGATATTCACCTTTTGGGGAGTTTGAGGGCCTTCTAGCTAGACACCAGGGTGTGGGAGGCAGCTGTGACCGCCTCAGCCCTGACATGGCCTGGGAAAAAGGATCAGGGAGCCATGAGGGAGCACAGGTGGCCGTGAGACCAAGGAGCAGGGAGGTGGCGGGGGGGTCCTCACCCTGAGGCTGGTGCTGGCTGCCCTGGGGTTCCAGTGACACGGAAGCCATGTACCACAGGGGCCTCTGTATCCACGGGTTCCACATCTGTGGATTCAACCAACCTCAGATCAAAAACATTAGAAGAAATATCGCATCTGTGTAGAACACATGCAGACTTTTTCATTGTAGTTATTCTGTAAACTATGTAAATAGTTATGAAACTATAATATTAGCCAGTCACAGAAAGTGAAGGGTCATATGTTTTCTCTCATATGCAGAAGCTAGTGAGTCATCGAGATACCAGAGGGGCTTCAGATAATGGAGGAGAAACCTCAGTGGAGCCAGGGAGGTGGTCTAGGGGAAGAGGCGAGGGAGGATCAATGAAGGAATCCCTTCCATCGACATCATGTACATATGTGAGAATACCAATGTCAACCTCAATACCCTGTATGGGGAGGGAGAGGAGCGGGGAGGGAATGGGAGGGAAACCCCACCAAGGTGCCGTGTGCATGTATGTCCCTATCACTATGAACTGCACTATGACGTGAGACTATAATGCACCAATAAAAGTATTAAAAATAAGTCATCTAGAGATAATTGAAGTGTACAGGGGGATGTGCATAGGTTATACGCAAAGACTCTGCCAGTTTATAGCAGGGACTCGCGTGTCCTTGGATTTTGGTATCTGAAGAAATCGTGGGACCAGCACCTCACAGAGACCAATTCCCCTTCCTTACCTAAAGCTGGTACATGGGTTTGCTCAGGCTGGCATAACAAAACACCACAGGCCAAGGGGCTTAACAACAGACATTTATTTTCCCATAGTCCTAGAGAGTTTCCCGTAGTTCCTGCGGAGGCCTTGCTCCTTGGCCGGCGCGGCCACTGTCTTGTTGCCTTTCTGTGCTATCATCTGCTCCGGTGGCCAGGGTCTGTGCATCCAGATCTCTCTTCTTACAAGGACACAGTCCTGTCAGATTAGGGGCACTCTAATGACCTCATTGTACCTTAATCACCTCTTTTTTTTTTAGCGGTACTGGGGATTGAATCCAGGGGCATTCTACCTCCGAGCTACACCCCCAGCCCTACTTTTATCCTTTATTTTGAAACCAGGTCTCACGAAGTTGCCGAGGGCCTCACTAAATAGCTGAGGCTGGCCGCGAACCTGGATCCTCCGGTCTCCGCCTCCCAAGTACTGGGATTACAAGCGTGTGCCACCATGCCCAGCCAATAC
Organism: Glis glis; assembly: GCA_004027185.1. NCBI lineage: Eukaryota > Metazoa > Chordata > Mammalia > Rodentia > Gliridae > Glis > Glis glis. The sequence continues at coordinate 67,844 of PVJS01002896.1, read as the reverse complement.
CTTAATCACCTCTTAAAATCCCTGTCTCCAAATACAGTCACACCCGAGGCACTGGGGCTTCAACATAAGAACTGGGGGTTGGGTTCACCCCTAACTGTTGGTATGTGTTACCTGCAACCGAGGAAACCAGGTCTAGGCACACTATCAAAGGTTGGCATCATGGTCTTTCGTTGTTTTTTTTTTTTTGAGACTAGGCAATCCTGCTTTAGATGATAAGGAAAAAAATGGTTTTTGTAAAACTGAAGGTGTAGAGGCGCATACCTGTAATCCCAGTACTTGGTAGGCTGAGACAGGAGGATCTGAGGTTCAAAGTCAAACCTTAGCAATTTAGTAAGACCCTAGCCACTTAGTGAGATTCTGTTTCAAAATAAAAGATAAAATAGGGCTGGGGGTATAGCTTAGAGGTAGAATGCTCCTGGGCTCAATCCCCAGTATACATACATACATACATACATACATACATGCATACATGCATGCATACTGTGTGGAGTGTAGACTGTGGCAGCCAGGAAGCCTGTGAGACGCGGCTGACATTCACAAGCTGTGCTACTTGTGGACTGCGTGAGTTGAACAGGTTAAGATGTGTGGCGTGTCAAAAGGACGGAACCTGCAAGAACGTCATCATGGGTGGGGAAGGACGGGGAGCCAGTCCCTAAGGCGTAGTCGGGCACTCGGGGCTGCAGCTCTGTCATCGCAGACCATCACCCAGCAGCGGCCCCCGCAGGCGCAGCGTGGGCCCTGGTGTGCTCATCCCAGAGACTCAGTGTAAGTGTGGCCATGTTCACGTCCTGCGGGGCTGTGGCTGGGGGAGGTGCAGGGGGTCAAAAGTGCCTGTGCGCTCAGGCACCTTCCCGCTCTGGGCCTCAATTCTGGTTCTCATTGGCACCTTGCTGTGGGGAAGGCGATATGGAAGCGACCCCGTCATATCTGGGCCTGAGGTATGTCCATCCATCTTCCACGCCGTGTGCACAGTTGACCTGCTACCTCTCTCTCCCCTCACTTCCCACTGGATCGGTTTAAACAACCATGCCATCTGAGCCTTTCGATTCGGGCCGTGTGCCATTCTGCTCTGCAGCTGGACACGTGGTTGGGGGCTCCTTTGCTCCCCAGAGCTTCCCAACAACGGGGTTCTGTTCCCAGAGTGTTGAACTAAAGGCCAAACCAGGAAGTCAGTCTCGAAGTCAAGTTGTGGCTTTAGATCATATTTGTAGGGTCATTAACACTATCATAGAGAGATTTCGCGAGCTTAAGAAAACTTCCTTGTCTTTCTTTGTGAGATGGGGAGGGGCGATTTGTTGACACATTGAGGGCTTATGCGCCTGTTTGGAAACCTCAGCTAGAGAGGGAGACGTTGGCCAGGCAGGTCCCTGTGCATGTCATTTGCTGAAAGGTATTGATGGCCACTGGGCAGGAAGGGCTCACAGATCTGAAGCTCTAAGCAGACTATAGCTAGTGACGCAGTGACGTATAATACTGTCTCAAAGGTATCTTGTTGCTCTTAGTCATTCTCTCTTCTTTTCTTTCTTTCCTTTTTTTTTTTTTTTTTTGGTACTGGGGACTAACTAAGGGGCATTCTACCTCCAAGCTACACCCCAGCCCTTTTTATTTTGAAACATGGTCTCACTAAGTTGCTGAGAGTCTTGCTAAGTTTCTGCCGCTGGCCTCGAACCTGCGATCCTCCTGTTTCAGCCACCACGTACTGGGATTACAGGCATGTGCCACCATGCCCAGCTTTCTTAGTTCTTAACATTGCACTGAATTGGATTATTTGAGGTGGCAAATAAATTAAATTAGACAAAATCACACACACTTACATGCGTATGAGCTACAACCTGGTAGAGCGAGCCTAATGAGCACACGGCACCCCATCCAAAGGTGAACAGCGGGAGGATTTCCTGTATGTAGTCTTTTTTAGTTTGCCAGTATTAAAGATTTGGAAGGGCGGCGCTTTTATACTACATGCAAGCTGACAAGTTAGCCTGCCGCAGTTCCATGCTCGCCAGCAGAAGTCAGGAGATCCGTGAGTCCCTTCTCAGACTTCCCAAGAAATCAGGAGTCCTTGGGACTTGTTTGCTCCTGGCACAGTGAGCAGCGTGAACAGTAGGGGCCTGTGTTGGTTCCCTTTCCCCCAGGACCCCCAGGAAGACAGGGACAGGCTCAGGAGGTGCCAGCACACATGGAGAGGAGCCCAGGCCTTGGGGACCCGAGGTGGCCCGCCCTTTGCTCCCGAGGGAGGCTCCTTATCGATATTCCAAGATTATTTGCTCCACAAACACCCTTGAAAAGATAGACCTGAAGAAAGGACTGCTTTGACCAGCTCTCTCACATCTCGGTGGTGGGGATTGCTCCCTGGGGTTATGGGGCTGGCTGCACACCCCGCACCCAACAAATGAGAACAATAGTCGTGCATGAGTCACACATGTTCACAGCCCAGGAGGGGAGGACCAGAGGCCACACACGGCCCGTGGTGGCCGCGGGAGCAGAGGTCTGTGGGAAGCAGCTTTGTGGTATCAAGAGGGCGTGGTGGCCGCTGGTTCCTGCAGGCCTGGGGGATTAGCTTGTTTAAACAGTCCTGTGGGCTGGCAGCGAACTGGAATCCGCTACTCCTGGATAAGCAGCCCTGGGCCTGCTCCCTGGAGAAGGAGGGCTGTTTACCTGGGGACTTTATCCCTGGGAGCAGAGCAGGGAGGGGACCTTGTGGTCACCTCATTCCAGGCCCCCTGCATTTCAACATGTGTCATGGCGGAACTTAATACCGAGCCTTCATTCTAGATCTTACATCATAACCATGGTTAGTTCTTCACATCATAGAGCATACTAAATATGTCATTTCCAGGACCAGATTACAGAGGAAGGAAAAAAAAGCATTAAATTTCATTTTTAAATCACCTCATTTATAAATAAAATAAAGGACTTCCCTCCACCTTTACTTTTAAAATTTATTTTTAGACAATTTTAAGACTATGATATGGGAGCAAGCAGATTTTATTTTAAGGGCCAGATAGTCAATATTCCAGGTAGTAAGGGCCATCTGACCTTTGTCACCATTTACCAACTTTGCGACTGTGGCTAGCATACAGCCAGAGAGGAATGGGCATGGAGGTTTCAATAAAGCTTTATTTAAAAAACAGGTGATTGGCCATGAGCCATTGTTCCCAACTCCTGCCCTAGTATATCAGTTTACTTTTCTTTGGTTTAAATATGTTTGAGTTTTAAAATTGGCCAGATCATGGCTGTCTCAGTATGGTGTCAAACCCAGAGAACATCTGCTCAGATGCCAAGACTTTAAACGTACTTCAAATCTTGACTGAAGTTTCCCGAGGAAATGAGGAGAGGCATTCCAATGCAAATGCATTACGGACATGCATGACTTATGTCCATCTGATGGTCTCCCTCCCTGCTATAACTTGTCGAGACGCCGATGATGCAAGTCCCGCTCAAACGCAGCACCACATTCTCATCCATGTTGGTCCATCGAATTCTTCTCCTAACTCTGATCAAGTTCTTCATAATGCATCTAGTCTTGGGCTTTAAAAAATTCTATTATTGACGCACTATATTGATGGGCACAGCAAAATTCCAGAAGCCTGGAGCACTGGGAAAGGAAATGGGACGTGTACATCATTCATCCTTCCCCTCGTATATTTAGGGATATTTGGCATGTAAATTTGGGTAATGAAAATGCTTTCCCATCGATAGTAGAATCTAGGCAGCTGGGCATAGTGGCGCATGCTTGTAATCCCAGTATTGGGAGGCTGAGACAGGAGGATCGCAGGTTCGTAGTCAGCCTCAGCTACTTAGTGAGGCTCTGTTTCAAAATAAAGAATAAAAAATAGGGCTGGGGGTGTAGCTTGGAGGTAGAATGCCCCTGGGTTCAATCCCCGGTACAGACAAAAAAAAAGAATTTAGGCATCATAGTATACCGTAGGCACGATTAAACCTAGACATGATAATAGACCTTATCATGCCCAGGTTTCAGGAGGTGAGTGAGACGTGGGACAGTGTTGGGAGTCCTCGCTCCAGCTTTCTTTCACAGACAAGGAGGTCAGCCGAGGGAATGGCCGGGTTTGCTTTATGGATTTGCATATATCCATGTCATTTGTGTCCAGATACTATTTTATGATTTTAAAAGATAATTTGGGTAATGGGTGACATGAGGTGTCAAATGCATTTCCCCAAAGTCCTGGGCTGTGCGTTACCCGCTTCTCTACTCGAGTCCCCTCATTCAGTGAGTCTGACGTGCAGACACGAGGCTAGGTGCTGGAGAGCCACCGTGCATGAATGGGTCTTTGGTCTGGTTCTACTCTCACCCTACGCTGGCTTACTGTGCTACTGGGGCAAACTCTTCCACCCACCGAGACTATAACATGATCACTGTAGCCCCTCCTCTGGACCATTTAACAACTAAATGAGATAGAGCATATAAAATCTTTACAATATTGCTGACATCAGTAAGCCTGCCATCAGTGTCACCTGTTGTCATTGGTACAATGACAGAAAAGGAACCAGAAAAGGAAAAATTCAATTTTTCCTCACTGTGGGCTGGCTCAGCGGTGGGCAGTGGGTGCTCCAGAGAAAAGGCAAGGAGTGATTCTGGGGGAAGCAGAGGAAGCTTTTCTGGAAGAGGTAAGCCGAGGTTAGGAGAGGTTAGGGTTAGGGTTAGGGTTAGGGTTAGGTAAGAAAGAGCATCACAGAGGAAGGGGCACCCAGGAAGGCGCGAAGATGAGAGGCTGCATTTGGAGAAATGTAGGAGCTGATAGGATTGCACACCCAGCAGCAGCGGCAGGGGGTGGAGGGGAAGTTGGGGTCCAGAGCATAAGGGTCTGCTTCCCATACTCAGGAGGTTGGTCTGTTCCCAACAGGGAGTGGCAGCTGAGTGACCCAGACTTTCATTTCACAAATATAATGAAGGCAGATTTTTTGCCCAGATGTGGGCAAAACTATATTTGAGAGACTAGTTAAGAGGCAGTTGTAGCCAAGTAAGTAGAAATCATGCAATCTGACTGGGTTAAAAATGCTAATGGAAAGCAGGCAGGTAACTGGGCAAATCTATCCAGATGGGAGCTGGCGGGGCATCCGGGGAATTCATGCTCTATCACTTCAGTCTGAGTGTCCTCTAAAAGTCATTGACCTCGATACCCGATTTCGTGAACATTTTCATTGAGTGTAAATTCTGACCTCTCTCTCTCTCTCTTTCTTTCTTTCATGTATTTATTGGTACTAGATATTGAACCCAGAGGTGTTCTAACTCTGAGCTACACTCCCTGCCCTGTTTTATTTTTTAATTTGAAGCAGGGTCTCACTAAATTGCTGAGAATCTCACTAAGTTGCTGAGGCTGGCCTTCAACCTGTGATCCTCCTGTCTCAGCCTCCCAAGTACTTGGATTATAGGCATCTGCCACCATGCCTGGCTCCCCCAGCACTCTAAATATGCCATTCCATTGCCCCCTGGTTTGCATTGTTTCAGATAAAATGTCTGTTGTCCCCCTTATGTTCCCATCTATAAGGTATGTCTTTTTTTTTTTTTGCAGTACTGGGGATTGAACCCAGGGGCATTCTACCTCTAACTACACCCCCAGTCCTATTTTTTTATTCATTATTTTGAAACAGGGTCTCACTAAGTTGCGGAGGGCCTCACTAAGTAGCTGAGGCTGGCTGTGAACCTGGATCCTCCGGTCTCAGCCTCCCAAGTACTGGGATTATGAACGTGCACCACCATGCCTAGCTTCAGTATGTCGTCTTCACCTACTGCTTCAAGAATTTTTTAATCACTGATTTTCAACAATTTTATCATGCTGTGTCTTGATATGATTTTCTTTATATTTATCTTCCTTGAAGTTATTTGAGCTTCTAGGATTTGTGGGTTTATATATCTCATCAAGTTTACAAGATGTCTGACCAGTATTTCTTCAAATACTCATTGTTACTCAAGTATTTCTTCAACTACCTTTTCTTTCCTCTCTTACCAGTTGTTTTAATCAGCACTTTCACTCCTGTGACCCAAGCACATAACGACCACAATTTAGAGGAAGGAAGCTTTATTTGCTCACAGTTCTGGAGATTTTGGAAGACATAGTCCATTTTAGGGACAGTTTCTTTTTTCTTTTTTCTTTTTTTTTGCGGTACCGGGGATTGAACCCAGGGGTGTTCTACCTCCGCGCTATACTCCCAGCCCTATTTTTTATACCTTATTTTGAAACCGGGTCTCACAAAGTTGCGGAGGGCCTCACTAAGTAGAGAGAGAGAGACAGACAGACAGACAGGGAGAGAGCTGAGGCTGGCCGTGAACCCGGATCCTCCGGTCTCCGCCTCCCAAAGTACTGGGATTACAAGCATGCGCCACCACGCCCGGCTTTTTTAGGGCCAGTTTCTAAGATGGAGCCGGGGCTGTGGGTCCTCAGGGAATTAGGGTGGGGAGCAGAGAGAGGGAGAGAGAGCTGACTGTACTCAGCTTATTATGGTGGCAGGGACCAGAGAGAAGGGCAACGAGCAAAGCCTATGGCAGCCTGGACTGGGAAAACACTGTCCCCCGGGTCATTTCCCCAGCAGCCAAGTCCTGCCTCCAACATGACTGCCTTGTTTAACACATGAGGTATTAGGGGCACTTTAAATCCAAACTATGACACTGGTACACTAATTGCACGTGTGAGAGACGGCTTGATACTGTCCCAAAAGTCACTGAAATTCTGTTCATTTTTTTCCATCCCTTTTTCTCTCTGTGCTTTGGTTTGGATAGTTAATATTATGCTGGCTCCAAGTAAATTGGCCATTTCTTCTGCAATATCTACACTCAACATCTAATTGAAAGCCTATATGGTGAATTTTTCATTTAAGATGTTGTATCTTTCGTCTCTGGAATTTTTACTTGGTTTATTTTTTACTTTCCATGTCTCTATTGAGATTCCTTTTTTTGTTCGCTCATTTTATTTCTGTGTTTTTTAATAAAAAATATTCGGACATTTTTGTGCCGTTTCTGAGCCTGTTTACATTCAGGGACCTTTCTAATGGTTGTCGGACATGTTTCCTGCCTGCTCATATCTCTAGTAAATTTTGATGCTGTATTTCACACTCTGGATCCGTGTTGTACATCTGGGTTTTCTTATTTAATAAACTGTTGAATTCTCTTCATTCAGGCACTGTTATTGGCTCAACCCTGCCCTCCCAATTTTAATATGTTGGAGTCCTAACCTCTAGGACCTCAGAATGCTACTGCATTTGGAGATGGGATGTTAAAAGGGGCAATTAAGAAAAAATGTGACTATTATTAGGATGGGTCCTGATCCAATCTGACTGGTGTCCTTATAAGAAAATATACACCAGAGATGTGTGCACGAAGGGAAGATGCAGTGAAGACACAGGGAGAAGATGCCACCTGCAAGCCAAGGAGAGAGGCCCGAGGAGGGAGCCGCTCTGCCACCTTGGCCATGGGCGTCTAGCCCTCAGGGCTGGGAGAAAACACATTTCTGTCACTGCAGCCCTGTCTGTGGTATTTTGTCATGGCCACCATGGCAAGCTAATTCAGGCAGTTAATTTCCTTGCAGAATTGCTCAATTCCTTGAAGGCTTGCTTGAACGCTTTGCTGACATGGGCCCAGGGCGCCTTTCCTCTGGACGGGCAGCCTGCTCTCACGCCAGCCCTTTCTGTATTTCTCTTGAATGCCTGAGGCAGTCACCCTCATGAGACCTCAGGCTGCTCAGAGCCCCAGAGTCCCAGCCCCGTGAGCGCCGCACTCTGTTTTGTCTCCCCCAGCAACCATTTTGCCTGGCCTTGGGGGGCACAGGGAGCTTAATATTTGACTGAAAACCCAGGGGACTCCTATTCATAATCTGGGGCTTCCTTTCTTCCTTCTATCCTGAAAACCCAGCCACCTCGGTCGCTTCCAGTCCAGGCCTCTGCCTCCTCAGCTCAGTGAGACTGCTGTGCTTGGTTGAAAACAAGGGCAGCTCTGGGCCTCGCCCCCTGCTTCCTGCCCTTGCAGCGTGGTGTCCTGCCCTACCTACTGCCTTACTGCTGCAGGTGGCCGTGAGGCAGAGTGGGGAAGGACAGGCACAGGAGTCGCATCACCACGGAGTGCCCAACGGGCAGATAACACGTATCAGGAGGTCAGCAGTCTTGGTGGGCATCGGCCAAACTGGGCAGAGGGCAGGTGCAGGAGACCAGCGAGGTGCTCCTGGCAGGGTAGGGGAGACAGTGGGTGCAGCTAAGGGATTAGAGGCCAGAATTCAGAGAGCAGTGTGGTGGCAGCAGAGAGAAGATGCTAGCTCAGGGCATCCTGAGCAGAAAGCCCCTCTGCACCGTGTCTGTGTGGAGCTCATGTTCTGAGTGCGGTTGCAGGAGGGGTAGAGTAGGGATGGGTGTTCCCAGAGACCAAGAGGAGATAAAACCACCCACGGCAGAGTGTGCTCCCGTGCAGGCACAGCCTCCAGGACAATGACTTCCCAACAGGTAGAAGGAGCTCGTCTGGCAGAAAACATGTTCTTTTCTCATTTGCATGAAAGCAGAGCCTTGTGGGTGGCTGGTGCCCCGGGTGGGGGGTCTGAGCACGCTGGCTGTGGTGGACGTGAGGGAGGCAGGTTCTGGGAGATGCGGGCTTCCTTTTGCTGGGACCAGCGGAGGTGACAGGCCACCAGGTGGAGCAGGATGAGTCTCTGCATGGGCGAGGTGGCTTCAGAAGGAATCCTGGCAGGGCCAGGAGGGGCCAAGGGGTGGGTGCAGAGAGGAGAGTGGGGGTGAGAATACTGGAGAGAATGGTGACTTGGGGTGCTTATGTCTTGGTGGTGACTAAGGGTGATGGGGACATGGGACAGGGAGATTGGCCCTTCAAGGTTTCCAAGGATTGAGACCCGTGGCTGCTCCATGGGTGTCAGGGACAATCCGGAGGGACTTGAGCTGGACCCAGCAGAAGCCCGAGGATGCAGTCTGCTCTCTAGAGCAGGGCGGAGCTTGCTCTTGACAGAGATTTCTGCCTTCCATGTGTCTTTGGTCACTGACTGCCCAGCTGGTCCTTCACAGAGCGACAGCCTCCTGGAATTCCCAGCCGTGGGGAACTTAGGACCGCTCTCCCCCTGCCCCGTCCTTCTCTCTTTTTATTTTGGGTGTGTGCCCCCTGAGTTTGTTCTCTCTGTACCATCCACAGACCTCCTCCTTCAGAGCGTTTTGCCCTGAGGTATGGGCTGGGGTCTAAGTGCCATCTTTGAAGAAATGCAGAGAATTGCCAGGCAAGAAAAGATGATCAATTTCGGGGGCATGCTGGGGATAGAACACAGGGCCTTGTGTGTGTTAAGCAAATACTCTACTACTGGGCTACACCCCCAACCCAATGACCCTTTTTTGGTACTGGGGATTGAACTCAAGGGTATTCTATCTCTGAGCTACATCCCCAGCACTGTTTTATTTTTTATTTTGAAACAGGGTCTTGCTAAGTTGCTGAGGTTGACCACGAGCCTTCGATCTTCCCGTCTCAGTCTCCCAAGGACTGGGATTACAAGTGTGCACCACCGCACCCAGCTCCAATGAACTTACTAAAACTGCTGTGTGTTCCTTGTCAGCCTGTCTCCATGGAGAGCAGCCCCATTGCTGCTATGGGACCAGAGGAGATGAGACCAGCGCTGTGACAGGGAGATGCTTACTGTGTGGCCCTGGAGGGGGTTTCCTGCCATGCTGTGAGACCCCCCCCCTTCCTGACCTGGGGTTTCTGCTGCCTCTATCTGTGCTGTTCATTTCTCTAGTAGCCTTGGTCCCAATAATTTAAAAAATTCCTGCGGTGGCCACTTTATCGGGAATGACACATTAATCCCTTCCTGGGTGTGACCCTGTGAGTGCCTAGCTCCAGAGGCCCATGTGGCCCTTTTCCACGTCAGCAGCCTGGCACGACCCGGCTTCCTGTGCAGGGCAGGGGGCAGCTGTGTGCAGAGCCCGCAGGCCCAGGGCAGGCTTCCTCCGCCTCCTCTCTGCCTCATGTGGGCTATCTCAGCTCCCTCTCACAAAAGATCCCAAGGTTTGGAAGGTTATCAGCACTCGTTGAACAAACAGACAGAAGATGATAAAACACCTCAGGCAGTGGGAACGGCGCATTCTGCAGGCCAGCCTGGGGTGCAGCGCAGCAGGCATGGGACCACGAGGTGCCCAGCTCCTGGCCACACTCCTCCTCCTGGGGCTGTGCGCCCTGGTGTGGGGCGAGAAACCCTGTAAGTGAATGCCCTGGGTGACCTTCTGGGGCTCAGGGCTCAGTCTCCTGTCTGGGCCAGGGATCCCGGGCACCTGTACGCTCCCAGATGTCATGGGTGGGAATGGAGCAGGTTCTTGTTTGTTTTCTTGAAAGAAAAAAGGCGAAATTGTGAGTTAGCTTGAGGGGACGAAGCTATCAAGACCCCTGAGGTCTGGGCCCTGGCATGCAGAGTTCAGCCAGGGTTTTTTGCTATGCAGACCACCAAGAAAGGCTGGGTGGCCACGGGTGCTGCTACACCTTGTGCACCTGGTATACCTTGTGCTGCTCCCTGGGGCGCTGGGGCTGTGGAGGGTCCTGAAGCCCCTGAGCGGGGGACGGGGGGCACGTGTGTGTGCAGGGCGGGGCTGACCGCAGGTCTGTCCGCAGCCCCCTGCCAGTGCTCCAGGCTGAGCCCCCACAACAGGAAGAACTGTGGCTTCCCGGGCATCACCAGCGACCAGTGCTTTGACATGGAATGCTGCTTTGACTCCAGCGTTGTCGGGGTGCCCTGGTGCTTCTACCCCCTCCCACAACAAGGTAACCTTTGGAGAGCCACACCCTCCTCCTGGGCCAATGGCCAGCAGCCCAGGACCCGGCTTCACAGGCAGAGTCAAGAGCAGGTGCTTGTGGAGGCCTAGAATGAGAGCTAGCCCAGGAACATTAGTCCAGAGCTAGCCCAGGCTGGTTAGTCCAGAGCTGGCCCAGGCTGGTTAGTTTAGAACCAGTCCAGGCCAGTCATTCCAGAGCTAGCCCAAGCCAGTCAGTCCAGAGCAAGCCCAGGCCAGTCATTCCAAAGCTAGCCCACTCCAGTTAGTTAGAGCTAGCCCCAGCCAATTATAGAGCTAGCCCAAGCTGGTTAGTCTAGAGAAAGACCAAACCAAAATGGAGCAGAACATGCCTCACCCACCCTCCTGCCTACACCGTCTTCCCTTTCAACAGACATGTGTGGGAACCATCAGTTTTGCTTTATTTATTTGAGGAAAAAACAGTCTTAGGTGCCTTCTGGCTTTAAAACTGTGACTTAGGAAGAAGCTTCTGAAGGGAAATGGAGGCATTTAATAGGCCCTTAGGAATAGACCTCCAGTGCTAAGAAAGCGAGCTGCAACTTCTAGGAGTCTCCTGGGATGAGTTTCATGTCAGGGCACCTTGACCAGAAACAAGGTCTTAATGGCAAGGCGGCACGGATAACAGTCCTGTGTGCAAAGCCCTCGTGTGCCTTGACCTGGCCCCACGGTGCTCACTGGTCCACACTCACAGGAAGGGCTTTCCTGCCCTGCAACTGTTGCTCAGAGATGCTGGGCTCAGAAATGTTACCAGACAGACGGTTGTGGGCAAGGACCCCCAATGGGATAGAAGAGTTGGGTATCAAAGCTTTGACCAGCACTCTAAGAGGCACTTACAGTGGCAACCTTTCCTGATCTTGGCACCAGGCACCTCCCCCTTCCCAGAGCAGGACTGAGTCCAGGGAGGGTGAAATGATTTTCTTGGGGCTTCAGTCCTCCAGATCTGCCAACTTAGATAGCCACCCCCATGGATTTGCTTCTTTGGGGAGGACGAACCAGTTCCAGGTGTTTCGGTCCCTGAGAGATGCCGCTTCCAGGCAGCTCCTCAAGATGCACAGAGTCTGTGGATTCAGAGTACCCAAGGGAGCTGGGGACAGAGGTCTGACGGGGCTCTGTGCTGTTCCTCCTTGACCAGAGTCTGAGCAGTGCGTCATGGAAGTGTCAGCCCGTAAGAACTGTGGCTACCCTGGCATCAGCCCCGAGGACTGCGCCTCCCGCCAGTGCTGCTTCTCCGACACGGTCCCCCAGGTGCCCTGGTGCTTCTTTCCACAGTCTGTGCAGGGTGAGGTGGCTGCGGACGAGCCCCGGCTGGGTCCTGACACCAGGGGTCCTCCGTATCGGGAGCGGGGGTGGATGGTGGGAGCTGCCCCAGGCCCCTAGTCCGGCAGGGCTGTTGCTGGAAGTAAGTGCCCTGGGGTGTGAACTGCCTTTATTGTGAACCAGTTCTGAAGGCAATTCTGGAATGTTCTCAAGAAATAGTGTATTTCAGTGAGTGTAGCACCTCCGTATCCCCAGCTTGTCCTCCACCGTTCCCTAGCTCTGAGCACAGTTTGATAGCCTTGTCCCCTTTCCTGAGATGCAGTCACCATGGGGATGCTGGGGAGTGCTCACACTGTGCTGGGCACGAGGGATGGGGCCCCCGAAGCCAGCTGGCCTGCTCCACCTTCTCAGGGACGTACCTTCTGGTCACGTGCCACAAGGGACAAGCTCTGCCTACCATGTCTTCCCCTGGGATAGTTGGAGGGTCCTCTCCCTGCAGTGGGCTTCTCCCCCCCCTCCCCTGAGTCACAGGGCACTCCTGATGTCAAGTTTAGAAAGATAAAGAACAGACCAACCTGTCCAAAGCCAGGAAGAGAGTGCATGGGTCCCTGGGGTGCTTTTCTATTTCTTCTTAGAATATCCAGGAGACCCTTTAACTTTCACAACTTTCTGAGTGATTTCTTAAGTGACCTAAAGGTCCCCCTGGGACATTTCCAATCATTTGGGGGGAATAGGCCCCACAGAGAATGCCTGGCTCAGGACAGTGGTCCCTGTCCCACCCCTGCCTCTCAGGAGGAACTCTTGGGAAATTGGCCTGCTGTCACCCAAGCCCACCCTGGTTTCCGAGCTCAGGGGCTCTGGGTCCCCATGCACTCACCAAACCTCCTGCCTTTAAATCTCTAGACTGTCATTACTAAGACACGCCCGCTGCAGAGAAGAGAACCCCCTGGCTTGCTGGATGCACCAAGACAGAGAGGAAAGCCCGCCATCTTAGCGGCTTTACAAATCCTCAGTCCTGGGTTTTCTCAATCGTCTTTGGATCCTTTTTAGTGGTTCAACATATAATTTCTTCAAATAAAGAAAACTCTTAAAATCTGCTGAGTTTTATTTTGGTTTCATGGACTCAGAGGTGGTGATGGGAGTACGCGTGTGTGTCTGTATGCACGAGTGTGTGCACACATGTGAGTGTATGCACACGTGTTTGTGTGGTTTTACACCTTTGCATCTACTCTGAGAGCAGCCAGCCAGCTGCGATGGAGCAGCACATGTAAGTGAGCTCTAGAATTCCCTGGTTCTGTAGAGCTCCCTGTCTCCCTCCCTCCCTCCCTCCCTTCCTTCCTTCCTTCCTTATTTATTGGTGGTACTGGGAATTGAACCCAGGGGTATTCTATCTCCTAGCTACACACCCACCCCTATTTTTTTTCTTTATTTTGAAACAGGGTCTCACTAAGTTACAGAGGGCCTCACTAAATAGCTGAGGCTGGCCGTGAACCCGGATCCTCTGGTCTCAGCCTCCCAAGTACTGGGATTACAAGCGTGCGCCACCACGCCCGGCTCCCATTCCATTTTAGAAAGCATAAATGACTTCAACCCTAGAACGCTCCTGCAGTGACAGATCTCAGGCTGTGGTCATGGAATCCCCTTGCCTTTACCAACAGCATTGCAGCCCTCTTGGTTTGGAAAGGATCTCCCGGGCCACAGCTCAACTCCTCTTCCTGACCTGAGCCCCAGCGGGAGCGGCAGGGGCAGGGACTAGGTTGGCGGCTCTCTCCTGACTTTGGCTACATTTCTCCCCTCTGCCTGAGAGCAGCCTCCATAACATGCTCAGATTGAGGATGTCGAAGTTTCATCGAATTTCATCGAAGCGATACCAGCCACAGGGGCTGCCGCATGGATAAGTCTCTGTGTGTCTACTTTAAGGGGCCCTGGCATCCTGGAGCTCGGGGCTGGGAGTGCAAAATGAGCTATTCTGTATCTTTCCCCTCCCCCAAGGTCACCCAGTGGCCCACCCCTGCTACCTAGGAAATCCAGGTCTCTGCCTTCCGGGGTGGGGTAGGGCCATGCCACTGGCTTAGCACTGGGGGATGGGGATTTTAAAAGTGCTTCAAGGAAGGACCTGGCCTGGCATCACCTCTGAGACTCACACTCCGAGAAGAGGCCAGATCTCTACCTTGCTTACCACACGTTCCAAAGCTCAGTGAGACCCTGGCTCTGGCGGGTGTCAGAGGTCTCGAAGCACTGGAGACAGATGGCCGGTGGAGGCCAGCTATGGTCTTGTCCTTCACCGTCCTCTCTGCACAAGTGCCTCAGAGTGAGCCGCCCAGGCCCCCCGGGGAAGGACGCTGCAGGCCATGTTTTCTGCAAAGGGCCTTTGCCACACGATTCAGGGCTGTGTGAATTACCTGCGCCAACCCCTGGGTGAGAGTTCGGCCACTCTGCTCCCCAAGTTGAAGCAGGGTTTCCTGCGTGCTGAGCTGGAGGAAACTCCTGGCTTCTGCACATCGTGGGTATTCTCTGGCCCATGCAATTTCAGCAGTGTCCGTGCAATCATGGGTTAGGGGCCTGCAGGCTGTTTGAGTATGTTAGAACTATCACAACTCCTGCTGGCTCCAGCTCTATTAATTAATTAGCTGAAATCATCTCTAGGGGTTCGGACCGTGCTGTCCCCTTCCTTTTTAAGCGGGCCAAGGAGGGGGCCTCGCTGGCTCTGGAGCAATAGCCGGTGACATCCCATCAGAACATAAGTCTTTCTTTTTCATTGACCCTCTCTTCTATCTTCTCTCTCCTCTGCCCTGCCTCCTCCCTCTCCCATGCCTCCTGGGATCTCGAGGCAGCTCCTTCTGCCTGGCCTGCTTCCCTCCCTCTCCACGCCAGCTCCCTCCAGAGGCGCCCGCGGCGGCTGCTGGCCCCATCAAGCACCCTAGATACAGAGGAGGCAAGCGTTGGTGGCGGTGCCCAGCAGCCATCAATTTGAAGGGAAGGCAGCTCCAGCCTCGATTCAACTTTCCTGGCCTCCCTACCTCCTTGGCTTCCCAGGTCTCTGGCTGGCTGGCCCAGGTAACAAAAGTCCTTTGAGAAGACAGGAGAGGAGAGGGGGTCGGTCACCTCATAGGCAGCAGCATCTACAGGACAGACATCACCGTGTGCGTGAGGGTCGACTTCCTAGGTGGGTCACCTCGGGCAGGTTCTGCATCTCTCAACTTCTCAGGTTTTCTGTTTGTAAACTCTGGATAATAATTACATATTTAGCAGGGTTGTAGAGGGAATTAAAAGTAAAGTCTGAGAGCTTCCTGGCACACTGCAGGCTCCACTGGATGAACGCCTGCAGCTTGGCCTGGTGCCAGGACCACTCTGTGACCTTCTACAAAGGGCCTCTCCGCACACCTGCGGGGCAGTGGCTCCGCCTCCAGAGAGCGGGGAGCCCTGGAGAGCGTGTTCCTACCCACCTGTGATGCTGATGTCCCATGTGTGTGGAAGTCACCTCCTAGAGTCACCACCAGCACCAGGTTACCAAAGGCTGAGCCTTCCACCCGAGGAAGTTGGGACAGGCTCCTGCCAGCCCTGGGCACAGCTGCGCCAGCCAGCCACACCTGGCCTTGTGGGAAGTGTGTGTCTGCTTAAAGGCATCTTACTTAATACTTACTGTCAAGTCGCTGACACTGAACTCAGGGCCAACAGTGCTGTCCCTCGTGCCTGGACGAAGTGTCTCTAACACATTTTTGCTCCCTAAGGCTCATTCCAGCCTCCTTGGCTCAGGATGCTAGACAGCCCTGCAGCTCTGCACGTGGGCACATTAAACAGTGAAATCACCGACAGAAAGCCCGAAGTGCAAACATCCTGGCACTAATAGACGAGAGGGCCTGCCTTTCTTTACATGAGTGAAGCAAGAAGCAGAGTGTTGTCTTCCTTGGCCTCAGGCCGCAAGTGTGTGTCAGTGACTCAAATTCGTCATACTTTGTGCAAGTCTGTGAATGACCCTGAAGTGCCCTGAATATTGATTTGGGGGTTACAAATAGGTTATAGTGAGTAGGGGCGATCTACAGATAGGAAACCCATGAATACTGAGGCTGATGGTATACTATGTTCATCAAATCTGTGTAAACATGTACTGGAGATGCGGTGCATACGTAAGGATCCCTGGCTGTTGCTCGGGGACCAGCCCCTCTGTGACTACTCGCCCTCCCCTGCCTTGGCAGGAGGAGGCAAGGCCGCATCTCCCTCCTCCACAAGACTCCAGTCATCGAGCTAACTGGCGTCAGAACCTTGCAATGAGGGTCTATGTATGAGATCTCCAAACTACGTATTGTACGTCCATCCTGTTGCGATTTCTACAGCGGGGCACTTGGTGGCCGTGGGACCTTGGGTGGGTTTCTTGGACAACTGTACCTGGTTTTGTTTATGGGCAGCATGAGGGTGTGGCTAGTGCCTTCGTGAAGGGCTTGCAGTGAGGCCTGGTGAGTTCAGGGGTATGCTCTGAACAGGGTCAAGCGTGGGACGGATGCTTACTCACACCTGTCCTTGTTAATAATCCACATCTATCCCAACATCTGAGGCCCCGCTAACCTGGGGAGACATCTGTGGTCCTGTTAATCTCTTAACAACAGTCCCAGTTGTTGGGTACCCAACTGTCAGGCCTCTGAGACCCTGCCTGCTCTCCCAGGAAGACCATCCCTGCCGAGTCCCTCCTGCGAGCACTTTGGGGCACCCCTCCGGGGGGCTTCTGTGTGTCTGCATTCCTCGCCTCGCTGTGGCCCTGGCCAGTGTGGTCCTAATGCACAGTCGTTCCCGCCGCAGGCCAGACCCTGGTCCTGCCACCTCCCCAGCAGCCCCTGGGGCTGCGGCTCCAGGAAACCAGAGTGGCCTGCCTTCCCTCTTGCTACGCTGGGTGACAGCAGTGGTGCTTGAGCCCTGGCCCCCAAACTAGGCCAGCAGCCCACCCTCCCTTCCTTTTGAAGCAGGGTGGCCTCTAACCACCGCTGTGCAGCAGGGTAGCCCTCAGCCGCTGAGCCCGGAGGAGGAGAGCAGCCCTCCCCAGCCTGCTGCAGGGAGGGTGGGCACAGGCTGAGACCCCCAGGCCTCTGGGCGGGCGGGCTCCTATCTTCAATCCCCCTCTCAGGCCAGCGCCCCTCCCTGTGGTGGACTGCTCCCCACTTCCTGTCCCTTCCCACTTCCCAACTTGTCTGCCTGAGGATGCCGCCGTGGGAAGGATCCAGGACTGTCTCTTCCTCGGCTTCCAGGTAAGCCATTCCAGCCCCGCCAGCCTCCTAGGAGATCGATGGGACACGCTGACGCCAGCGCACCCAGCCTGGGTGGCCCAGTCCAATGGCTGGCTGTCCCCAAATCTCTTTTCTGCTCAGCACTTAATGATAGGTCCTGTAGCACAATCCGAAATGTGGCTCAGAGGAGGAGGGACCATTTCCTTCGTCCCACCTGGTACACAGGGCTTAGCAGTCTGAGGCTGTCCCCTGCGCCCTCTGCTGGCCAACCTGGGGACAGATGTTCCGCCCCCACTTGCGGCCTGTGGTGCAGGTAATGGTATTTCATTCTTTTTATTGCTGAACAGAATTCTATGGTGGGATATTTTTTACAATTTGCTTACCCACTCCCTAGTGGATGGACGCTTGGGTTGATTCCAGTTTTTCATTATTATGAATAAAGCTGTGATGAACAACTGTGTGCACGTCTTTGAATGCACTTGGGTAACCAGTTGGGTAAATTATCTTTTCTCGTGGGTAAATATCTACTAGCGGGATTGCTGGGTAGTATGGTAAATGGTATGTTTCACCTTATAAGAATTTGAAAATTTGTTTTCAAAAGTGGTTATACCATTCTTCCTTCCCACCAACAATGGACCAGCACGCCAGAGGTTCTTGGCCTCCGGCGCTTGATATTATTAGTCTTACGCTGTAGCCGCCGTAGCACGTGTGATAAGACACTCCATTTTCATTTTAATTTACATTTCCTAATAATAAATTATGTTGAATATCTTTTCATGGGCTTATGTGTTTCACAGTCTTTTCTGATAAAGTGTCTGTCCAGACATTTTACACTTTTTAATCAGGTATCTTTTCTTCTTAATATTGACTTGTAAGAATTCTTCATATATCCTACATACAGGTATACATTGTGCAAATATTTTCTTCCAATCTGTGACTTGCCTTTTCATTTTTTTTTTTGGAAGTAACTTTCAAAGAACAAATGTTTTTAGTTTTGCAAAAATCCAAAAAAATTTTTCTGACCACACTTTGTGTTCTAGCAAAACAAACAAAACACTGCCTAATCAAAGGCCACCAAGATTTATCATATTTTCTTCTAGAAGTTCCATAACTTTAGCTCTGACATTTGGGGCCTATGACATGTTTTGAGTTAATGTCTATTCCAGCCAGCATTCATACTGCTGTGACCCAAAATACGTGATGACCACAACCTAGAGGAAGGAAGATTTATTTGCTCACAGCTCTGGAGATTTCAGTCCATGTTAGGTTGGGTCACTTCTGCAGAGCTCAGGGCATGGTGGCAGGAAGCAGAGAAAGACCAAACAAGAGGATGAAGGACATATATACAGTCCCCAAGGCCACACCCCCAGTGACCCAGCTCCTCCAGCCACTGCCTGCCTACCTTACCGCCAAACAAAACCATCAATGTGTGAGTGGATTTATCCCCTGATGAGATTAGGACCCACATGATTCAATTCTTTCATCTCTGAACATTTTTGCATTGCTAATGCAGGAGCTTGTCCAGGGGACATTCTATATCCAAACCCTAACAATGTCTAAGTATAACTTTGTACATTTCCCCTTGTTTTCTGTCCTCTGGAACAATTCAAAACAATGGAACTACTTGGCATTGAGGCTGTGATAGGATTCTCTGAGACTCTCTGAGCATGGAGATCCCTGCGGGCTTGTTTCTTGATAACATGTTCGTTTCTCCTATGATTTATTTCATCTTTATGTCTCCACTGGACCCATTTTGGTAAGCTGTTCTCTTCGTAGGAGCTTACCCATTTCATCTAGGTGTTTACAATGAGTTGCATGAAGTTATTCAGAGTCTCATCATTTTTAAGGTTTTCTGTGTCTCAATAGATACTTTCCCCCTTATGGATTCTTACTTTATATATATGGAATCTCTTACACTCTTGATGATGTAAGCCAGTGATTTGCATGTTTTGTTTATTTTTTTCAAAAAGGAGCTGGTACTTGATTTGTTACTTAGTTTCACCTCTTCTCTTCTCTGCTTCATTAACTCCTTTTCCTTTCTCTGTTTCAGCTTGTGTTGCTATTCTCTTCTTGGCTTTCTGAGTCGGGAGTTTAATTCACATATTATTGATATATGTCTAAAGCTACACATTTCCCTCTAATTATGACTTTAAATATCCCCCATAGATTCAGAAATGTGATGTTTGTTTTTATTACTGTGATTTTTAGGAAATTCTATAATTTTGGTTTGTAGTTTGCCTTTTAGCCACAAGTTTTTTAATAGAAGATAGTTAAACTGCCCTGTGTAAGAGCCATTTCAGAATGTTGTCAGCAAGTGGGCATGGTGGCGCATGCCTCTAATCCCAGTACCTGGAAGGCCGAGCAACAGGGGGATGACAGATTCGAGACCAGCCTCAGGAATTTAGTAAGACTTTATTTCAAAATTTAAAAAATAAGCTGGGCGTAGTGGTGCACACCTGTAATCCCAGTACTTGGGAGACTGAGACAGGAAGATTGCAGGTTCAAGGACAGCCTCAGCAAGTAGTGAGATTCTCATCAATCTAGCAAGACCCTGTTTCAAAATAAAACTAAATAGGGCTGGGGGTATATCTCCGAGGTAGAATGCCCCTGGATTCAATCCCCAGTACCACAAAAACACATTTTTATTTAAATGAAATGAAATAAAGGGCTGGGGATATAGCTCAGAGGTAGAACACACCTAGGTTAAATCCCTAGTAGCAAAAAAAAAAAAGTTGTCAATATTTTTACTTTTGTTGCATCTGATCATAGAGCAACTGTAACATTTCTACTTTATAGAACTTGTTACTTTCATTGTGAACAAATATACCATTGTATTTTGTGACTATTTTGTGTGCACTTAAGAAGTTATATTATTATCAGGATTTAAAGTTTGACTTATTTGTGTGTGTTTATGTGTGTGTGTGTGTGTGTGTGTGTATCATAGGATCTATATTATTGATAAATAATCTTTAAGAATAAATGAGAAAATCTTATTTTGCTATTTCTTTGTTGTTCACTTGACTTGTCATGCCTGGAATGGCATTTCCTTCTGGGCCGTGGTTTTTATCCATTTCTGCTTGCATTTCACCGTTTCAGGTTTATGAAGTAAATACACTTTCTCCCGCCCCTTAAGGTGCAGAGACGCTGGTGCCCGCCCCACCTTCGGGTGGGCTGTGCTCACCCAGCGCGCTCTCCGTGCTCCCTGCTCCTCGGCCTGACATCCACACCACGCCTGCTCCTAGCCCAGAGGCCTGGGAGTTAAACCACTTTCAATCATTAGCTATTTTGAAACTCTATCTTTT
This sequence comes from Glis glis, assembly GCA_004027185.1. Classification (NCBI taxonomy): domain Eukaryota; kingdom Metazoa; phylum Chordata; class Mammalia; order Rodentia; family Gliridae; genus Glis; species Glis glis. The sequence goes on along the minus strand of PVJS01002896.1, from coordinate 47,296 downwards.
TAGCAATGTATTGATTATTTTAAAATCAGAATGACCATTGGTTAAATGCAGAAAGCAAAAGGTATACTGTTCAAAAAACACAAAAGGCTAATGAGGAGAATAATATTAATAATATAAATAATAGCATTGCAAATTTATCCTTAAGTCTTTCACAGGTAAATTATCTGATGAATTGACTTAATATTTATTTATTTGTACTAGGACTGGAACCCAGGGGTATTCTTTCTCTGAGCTACACCCGCAGCCCTATTTTGTTTTTTATTTTGAAAAAGGGTTTCACTAAGTTGCAGAGGGCCTCACTAAGTTGCTGAGGCTGACTGCGAACCTGCGATCCTCCTGCCTCAGCCTTCCAAGTACTGGGATTACAGGTGTGTGCCACCACGCCTGGCTGACTTAAATTTTTTATACATCAAAAGGTTCTTCAGAATTAATACTAAGCAGAAAAATAATTCCATGGTACAAATTATATTTTAATAAGATCCTTATCTAGAATAAAATTTATTTGTATCCATTTGTTCTGTGCTATACAGTATAAAGTTAGATTTTTCTGTAAAAGGGTTTGAGGACTTTTCTTTGATGTTGCTTTTACTGTGCGCCAGGTGCTCACAGATGCAGGGGTGCTGGGAAACCCTGGCCGCGCCCCGTTTCTTATCGCCCAGAGCCTCGTAGTGACCCCAGGAGCTATTTATTGCTCTCGATTCCTCTGACCACTTCTGCTTTATGGCTATATTGTTCTGCAAAGTGTACCTTGGCACACAGAGAGCATTGACTTAATGATCCAGATGTTCCTCATTGCCACGAACGAAGCAGGCACAGGGCCCGCCTTCCCGCCGGCCTCTGGTCCCCTACGGGTCTGTAAAGGCAGATGGCAAGCTACTGCTTAGCCTGCACTCAGCTGGCCTCCTCCCTCCCTCCCTCCCTCCCTCCCTCCCTTCCTTCCTTCCTTCCTTCCTTCCTTCCTTCCTTCCTTCTTTCCACAATGGGGATTGAACACCAGTGTGTTCTACCTCTGAGCTACACCCCAGCTCTATTTTATTTTTTATTTTGAAACATGGTCTTGTTAAGTTACCATGCGCTGGCCTCGAACCTGTGATCCTCCTGTGTCAGCCTCCCACGTACTGGCATTATAGGCGTGCGCCACCGCCCAGCTCACTGATGGTTTCTTAATCACTAAGGAGCTGTCAAGGGCCGGTCAGGACCCAGCTACTGCTGGATCACTGACTTCTAGCCTCACAGTGCAGCGCTGTGCACGGCTCCAAATCTCTACACTTCGGGCCAGGTCAACAACCTTTATTATCTTGGTTTGTCTCCCATACTCCCATGTACACCCCTCTACATTGGCTTCCCTGCACCAGCAGTGGGGTCCCAGGAGCCTGGCAGGGAGCAGCTCCCCGAAGCCAACAACAAGGTTCTGGAAAAGAGCAGGAAGGACCAGGAAGCTGAGGCTCTGCTCTGGGAAGGAAGCCGGGCTGGGCGTGAGCCCAGAGTGGGGGACACCCAGGGAGCCTGGTCGGTGAGGAAGGCCGGGTCCAACTGAACTGAGTCACCAGGACCAACTGAGAATGGCTACAGAGTTTGCAGAGCAGGGTGGGCAGGGCAGAAACAAACAGCAGCCCCGTGTTGATCTCCAGTAATGGTGCACCAGCACAGCTGTCAGTGTGCGGACCTGCTTCACGCCCTAGGCTGTGCTGTCCACCGCTGACTATAGCCCATGCCTGAGCAAGGAAGGCTCCTTTGTGTTCTAGCAGGAAACCACAGCCAGCACCCAAGGACACTCACACAGCTGGAACCCCACTCTCTGTCAGTAGGTGGTATGGGGCCAAGATGAAGGCGAAGGGGAGAGAATGCCCCCCCCCCCCCAGATACAGCACTTTGGCATAAGGATTGTTTGGGGCTGACGACTACTAAGAAATATCAGATTCAGACAGAGCTGTTTGTCCTTCCCCACCTTTCTCAAAGCAGGGCACACGTTTCCCTTTGTGAAGGCGTACCTCCTCCCCCTCCTACTGCAGGAGGAGAGACTGCGCAGCCGCACTGAGTGGGTCTGCACAAAGGAACCTCACTACCATAGCCTACATCTCCACAAGTTCCCCATAGCTTTAACTTTCCACCAAGTACAACCCAAACTCCTTTTCCTTTGTGTTAGCACGTCTCTGCATTTATTGACTTTGGTAAGATGGTATGTAGGCCCCTAGATCTAACCATTTCTTTGAGTCGCTCCTTCTTTTCCGTAAAGGCTTCTATGCACACAAAAATTAAAATACTAACATCAAGTAGAATGTGTATGCCTTTCTCCTGTTAATCTTCCTTTTGTCCGTTGAATTCGCAAACCCCGGTTGCAGAGCATACAGAGCAGAGGAAAAGTGTCTTTCCTCCCCTACGAAGGTGCGGGACCCAGGCCATGACCACTGTGTGTCGGCCCTTGAGCAGCTGACGACTGGAGTCAGGACGCGTCTGCCCAGGGTCTCTCCTATCGCACATGTCCTGAGTCTCAGGACGGTCTGGCCTGTCCTGGTGCCCTGGAGAAGGCGTGTTCTTGCATTCCTCTTGGGGTCATCCTGACATTTCAGAAACACATCCCCATGGACTCCATCATATCCTTCTGGTTGGCAGGGCCTAATTCAGAGTCACCATGTCCTTTAAGACTTCCTCTGCTAGGAAGAGTGATGTGCTAACATTGAGGCCCAAACACCCATGTATCTTTTCTCCCAGATGACTGCATGGTGTCTGTGAATTTATTTTTGAAATTACCATTTTCACCTACATGACACTTCTTACCATGTCGAGCCACCAGGGGGCAGTCACCAGGGGAGCTGGAGTTCATGATGGCCCTCTGCCACAGGGCCTTATCAGCAGTGCCCACATTCTCTTCTTCCTCCTACCTCCCAGGCACCTGGGCTGGAGGCTGTGCACACAATGGATGGTTAATAATATTGACTGTTTGTTCTTTTTCCAATGATATTTTTTCCTGCGGGAGCTCCTCAAATATTAACTCTGTCTCCTGAAGACATTTGAAAACAAGATATCATAGGAGTGCTATGTGAGTATGGATAATCTGTTAATGAACCCTGGTATTTAGATTCTGCTGTTCAATAGGCAAACAGGGCTATCGGGCCTGAAGATAGGCGGACGCCATCGTGAGCAGCAGCCACGGGGGCTGTGTGGCGGAGGCAGACTTTGGTCGGGACGCTGCTGTTCTTGGAGATCTCGCGCTTTGCTTTCAACTCCCTGATGGATCTAATACTTAAGGAGGCGAACACATTTTAGAAGGGAACTTTGGTGTGATGGCGAGTGGGAAGAGTCAGCCGAGAGGCCGCCGGCTTCCAACTTGGGTTAGAATGTTCAACTGAATGTCCTACAGGCACAAGCCAGCCAGAATCCCTGTGGGCAGCAGCCTCTGTAGGTGGCCCACGGCAAAGGATTTCTCCTTTGTGCAGGGAAACCCATCCTCTCCTCCATAGCCCACGCCCCGCAGACCTTCACTAAGTCGCTGCCTATGAGGCCTTGTGGGAAACATGGAGGTTTTGGTCTGGGTTATCCAGTATGTCCTTTCTGCAGTTTTCATGGCTCAGTATGTTTTTGGTTCTAGCAAACAATGTATTTCTTTTTCCCTCTCCTCCTCCTCCTCCTCCTCTTCTTCTTCTTCTTCGTCTGGTATTAGCGATTGAACCCAAGGGCATTCTACCTCTGAGGTACAGTCCCAGCCCTTTTTATTTTGAAACAGGGTCTCTCTAAGTTTTTGAGGGTCTTGCTAAGTTGCTGAGGCTAGCCTTGAACCTACGACCCTCCTGTTTCAGCCTTCCAAGTATTGGGATTACAAGTGTGCACCACCACACCCGGCTAAGCAGTTTCAATTCTGATTGTTCTTATTCTACATTTTCTTGAAAACCCTAATAGACATTTCTTCTTCTGACCAGTGAGTGCTAAACGCTAACCTTTCTGCTCCTTGAATACGACGTGGCTGTTCCCAAGAGCTCAGAATGATGATCTTTCGTTCGTTTCCTCTGACTTGCTTTGACATGGCGTGTAGTGTGGGTGGCATGCCCATGGAGCACTTGACCCAGAGATTCACAGCATGAACACTGGCCCCCTGCAGTGCTGCCCTGCTGGAGGTCACCACCCACAGTCCTCCCACCCTGCACCCAGAGGCACAGCCAGATGTTCATCCTCAGGTGGATATGGTGGCTCTACTGACTTGACCACACATTGCTTAACAACAGGACAGGTTCCGAGAAATGCACTGTTAGAAATGATTCTGTCCTTGTGAAAACATCATAAAGTACACTTACATAAACCTAGATAGTGCCGCTCACACACTCAGCCTGTAACCTGGCCTCCTCACGCAACCTAGAGACAGGGCGAGCGTGAGGTGAAGAGGTTGCTGCCGGTGTAACACACATGGCGCACTGCTTTATGGTAAACTTCTTTTCTTTCCTCCCTTCCTTCCTTCCTTCCTTCCTTCTTCCTTTCTTCTTTCTTTGTTGGGGATCGAACCTGAGGCCTTGCACATGTCAGGCAAGTACTATATCACTCAGCTATATTCCCTCCTCTTTCTTTCTTTCTTTCTTTCTTTCTTTCTTTCTTTCTTTCTTTTCCTTCTTTCCTCCTTCCTCCCTTCCTTCCTTCCCTCCCTCCCTCCCTCCTTCCTTCCTTCCTTCCCTCCCTCCCTCCCTCCCTCCTTCCTTCCTTCCTTCCTTCCTTCCTTCCTTCCTTGTTTTTTTGCTGGGTATTGAACCTTAGGCCTTCCACATGCTAGGCAAGTGCTATATCACTGAGCTATATTCTTTCTTTCTTTCTTTCTTTCTTTCTTTCTTTCTTTCTTTCTTTGCTGGGGATCGAACCTGAGGCATTGCACATGCTAGGCAAGTGCTATATCACTGAGCCATATTTCCTTCCTCTTCTTTCTTTCTTTCTTTCTTTCTTTCTTTCTTTCTTTCTTTCTTTCTTTGCTGGGGATCGAACCTGAGGCATTGCACATGCTAGGCAAGTGCTATATCACTGAGCCATATTTCCTTCCTCTTTCTTTCTTTCTTTCTTTCTTTCTTTCTTTCTCTTTCTTTCATTGCAGATTGAATCCAGGGGTGTTCTACCACCAAGCGACACCCTGGCCCTTTATATTTTTTTATTTAGAAACGGGGTCTCTCTAAGTTATCATGCACTGGCCTGAAACTTGAGATCTTTCTATCTCAGTCTCCCAAGTACTAGGATTACAGGTGTGTGCCATCACACCTGGCTAAATTTTTCTTTTTAATAAGTAGAAGGAAGATACTCTAATGATGAAAGTGTGGCATAATAAACACATAAACCAATAACATAGTCATTTATCATCATTCTAAAGTATCGTGCACCACACATAATTATATGTGCTGTTTCTACATGGCCGGCGGTGCGGTGAGTTTGTGTGCACCAGCATGACCGCAAACACTTGAGTAAGGAATTGTGGTTGCTAGGCAACAGGCATTTCCCAGCTCCATTAAAATCTTATGGGGCCACCACATCACATCCAGCCTGTCATCGACTGAACCGCCATGACACAGCGCATGCCTGTATAGAGAGAAAGTTGAGATTGCACTGCAGAGGCCCCGGGGACCTCAAAACTGAAATAAAAAATCCTGATATGACTTAAGTTTTATTTACCATTAAACTGTATGCTAGATGGGATTTAAAAGTGGTCCCATCATCCATCCCTGACCAGATACACCTCTTTGATGTTGACCAGGCATCCAGGATGGAACATTATGGTTCTCCCACGCCAGGACCTCGGTCTCACACTGGCTTCCTCCACGCATGCTCTCGCTTAGCAGCTTCACTACCTGATCTCATGCTATCTTATGTTATTTGGATTTTTATCTAAAAAATTTGAAAGTCTTATTTCAAATGCTCACACAGTATCAAATGTGGTGGTCATGTATGTATGCGTCGTACGGATTTACCAGATGATGGACTTTTGTCCTTGGACATTTCCTGAGGGACAGCCGTGTTTTTTGGCTTTAGAGATCCTAGGATCACCTGACTTTTCATTCGGAGAGGGGAGGAACCGGTCCCCACAGAATGGGAGACAAAACGCAGATGTTTAACAGTGCCGTGAGCCCCGTGTTGTGTAGGTAAAGACTGATGATCGGGGCCAGGCGCACACTCTCATGTAGTCACGCATGGCTTTAAGACAGGATACGGTCTGACAAATGTGTCTGTAGGTGACCTTGTCATTGTGCAAGCATCGTAGAGAGTGCTTATACAAACTAGGATGGCAATATAATCCCACGGGACCACGTCGCCTACGTGGTCCATCCTTGACTGGAATGTTGGCATGTGGTGCATGACTGTACCCCACGTGTTGCTCTGTGGTGCTCTGTGGTACATGACTGTACCCCACACCCGATTCCTGTCAATGCTCAAGGGTGCATATCGGAGCATGACAGAACATTTTATACTCTTGGACCTTTTGGCTTTTGTCTTTTTTTTCTAGAGCTGGGGGAACACCTGTAGCCATTCTCCATCCATGTCACATGGTATTCAAATCAGACTTGGGAAGTGGCTGCGACCCAGGGTGGGGTCTCTGGGATGCCATCCTGGAAGGTGGCCTTTGCCCCAGGACAATCCTGTTCTCGTCTGCGGTCCCCGTGCACTTGGTAACAGTGCCCCCCTACCAGTCTGAAAAGTGTCCTGGTTTTGAGTCGTTGCACAGTCTCTTTGTGCTGGGCTCTCCCTGAGACATGGGCTGCTGTGAGCCCTCCAGATCCACTGCCAGCCTGTGTCATCTTAGCCTCTCCTGAGACAAGGAAATTGAAATGAAAGACCCCATGGAGACTGTGCTGTTGACCTGTGGGAGCAGGGGAAGGGATTCAGCAAACATCTGGTGATCAATTAGTCATCGATCCACAGAGACCATCGATCAAATGGTACCAGGGAGGACCAAGGCTGTGGCTGGAAGGGGAGGAATGAGAGGTGGCCAGCTGGCAGAGTGGGCACGTGGTCTTGGGGGTGGCACCGGGCACTCGGCAGAGCTTGTCCAGCTCAGTGGGCCAGCTCAGGTCAATGCCAGAAAGGAGAGGTCAGCAGAGGCAAGCTGTGAAGTGTAGACACCCCCTCCCCTTGGGGAACAAGCAGAGGCTGAAAACGGACTAAGCCCACCTGCCTCAGGTACTACGGTCCTGGTACTGCAGGAACAAGTACCAGGAGTGGGGTGGTTTGATCAACAGGAACCTGTTCTATCACAGTTCTGGAGGCTGCAAAGCCAGGGTGAAGGTGTTGGTGGGCCCTGTGCCCTGCTCAGGCTCCGAGAGGCTCCTTTCTGGCCTCTCCTAACTTCTGGTGGCACTGGTGGCTCCTCCTTGGCTTGTGGACGTGTCGCTCCAGTCTCTGCCTCTGTTGTCACACTGTGTTCTCCACCGTGTGTCCATGTTCATGTCATCCTCCCTCTGTGTCCCTGTGTCTCTGCTTTTCTTCTTGAAAGGACACCCGTTAAACTGGATTGAAGGCTACCCTGCTCCAGTGTGACCTTGTCATAGTCTAATTAATCACATCTGCAATGACCCTATTTCTAAATAAGGTCACATTCTGAGGATCTGAAGGGCTCTAGATTTGGGGGGACGCTTTTAAGCCCAGTATCCTTGACAGTGGCTTGGTTCACAGGTAAGGGGTCTGACATCGAGAGGGGGCAGTAGCAGCTGTCCGACTGGCTAGTGGGAGGCCCTGGCCCCTGTCTCCCGTGCCATCCAGGGATGTGGTACGTGGCCGTCTGCCCCTCCAGCACTGCTGTGAGTGGCCATCTGAGTCCTGGGTACCATCATCCCAGTCTGGCACAGGAGCAACTCCCGACTGTCCTCCTGGGACATGTTCAGGGCAAGGCCAGGGCTGGACCTCCCCGCCCCGCGGAGGGCAGGGTCTCTGATTAGCAGGATGCACTAAAGGGAGGGTCGTGCACCTGCAGGCAGAGGCAGGCTGTCAGGGAGGTACCCCTGCTATGAGACCGCCTGCCGTGCCATTTAGGGGGTTCACTGGGGATTGAACCCAGGGGTGTTCAACCTCCAAGCTACTCCCCCAGCCCTTTTTATTTTTTATTTTGAGAGGGGGTCTCACTAAGTTACTGAGGCTGGCCTTGAACCTGTAATCCTCCTGTCTCAGCCTCCCAAATACAGGGATCACAGTGTGCACCACCACTTTCGGCCTGTAGTGCCAGTTCTGACACATCTCTGCTCTCCTGGGCATTCCTGGGAGCCTGGGCTGATGCCACGGTCCCACCCGCAGGCGCTCTGGAGCCCAGGAGCACCCTGAATCAGCCACCGTACAGCGGGAGGGCCACACCCCGAATAGCTGCCCAGCAGTGACAGCTGGTCAGCAGGAGCTCCGGGGAGGGGTTGTACCTCCTCCTCCCTCTGACTCAGCTGGGTCCAGTAAGAGAGTGACATTAGAAAATGGAGAGGTGGTGGGGCACGCCCGACCCTACCCGTGCCACACTGACTCTGTATTTCTGTGGGGTGGTGAGTTAGTAGTCTGGAAGGCCCTCCTGACCCTCTTCATCTGGTGAACTCTTACCCATTCCTCAAGTCCCGGTCAGATTTCTCCCCATCTTGACAGCTCTTATCCACATCATACCACAACTCATGCTTTAGGGCTTGTTCTTCCTCATCAGGCTGTGGACTCTAGGTCAGGGGCTCTCTCTGCCTGGTGTCCTATGGCCCCAGCATCTGCAGGTGACCGCCTGGCCCATGATCCATGCTGGGCCTGTGCTTATTACATGTGTGTGCCAAAGGCTACGAGTTCCAGGGGTGTAAGTTTTCAGTCCCGCATCAGGGCCATACTGCCTGCTTCCCTGACTCACCAAGGAATCCCCACCCCACCCTGGAATAGCAGCACACAAGCCAGGTTTGGAGGGCTGGTGTGGGAGGGCTGGGTGGCTCTGCAGGGCTGTGGGAGGAAGACGGGAAGCCCCACGCTTGCTCAACCCTGGGTCTCTGGTGCCCGTGGCAGACACCTGTCAGGGTGGGGCTCAAGCCCAGTGACCCTGGCCTGCAGCTGTGGCCATCCCTGGAACTTGACCTCCGCTGGTGCCACCCAGCTCTTCCCCTCTCCCACCCTCCCCAGCTTGGCTCCTATCAGGGCTGGGGCCAGAGAATCCGGCTCCTCAGCTGCCCTGGCTGCAGCACCCCATCTGACAGGTGATAAGCGTATGTCTCTGGGTACCCGGCCCCGCTCTGTGTCACCATCTCACAATGTCCTGCAAGCTGGGCGCTATGCGACAGGAGAGGAAACTGAGGCACAGACAAAAAGTGACTTTCAGAAGACCACATAGTCCGGGATTTGGGAGCAGGTCCCTTGGCTTCACCATCTTAATAACTACAACGTGACCCTCATGGGAGACTCTCCAAGGACAAGAAGGTGTTGCCTTGTGACCTGTCCCTTTACCCCCAAGCCCTGGGTGTGGGTGACAGGGGCTCAGTGAGCACTAATGGAGTTAAGTGGAAGCCAACTCCGGCTGCACAGGAGAACCGCAGGGCCGGCTTCCTGGGGCAGAGGCCACATGCTCCCCAGTTCTCAGGCGATGCTCAGAGTGGCCAGGAGGAACGCAGCATCAAAGATGCTCCTGCCACGCAGCCTCCAACCACTGTCCTTCTCCACCAAACCATGGGCTGTGGGGCCGCCAGTCTGGTCCTGAGGTGCCTGTGTCTTCCTGGAACCCAGCCCCGCTCTATAACCTGCCTGGTTTCTGGGTGTGTGGGGAGTGGAGGGACAGGGGGACCTGCAGAGCAGGCTCCCAGGAATCCCACAATGACAATCTTTTTGATCCATAAAACTCATGTTGCCAGCCAGGTGAGGTGGCACATGCCTGTAATCCCCAGTACTTGGGAGACTGAGATAGAAGGATCGCAGATTTGAGGCCAGCCTTAGCAACTTAGCCAGACCCTCCACAAATTACAAGACTCTGTTTCAAAATAAAAAATGAAAAGGGCTTGGGATGTAGCTCAGAGGTAGAATGCCCATGGGATCAATGCTCAGTACCAAAAAAAAAAAAAAAATCATGTCTATTCATGAGCCTGAGTCTACTCTCTCTCTCTCTGGACAAAGTGAGTGGCCTAGAAACAAGGCAACCCTCGCTCGCCCTTCCTTCCTTCTTTCTTTCCTTCCTTCCTTCCTTCCTTCCTTCCTTCCTTCCTTCCTTCCTTTCTTTCTTTCTTTCTTTCTTTCTTTCTTTCTTTCTTTCTTTCAGAATATAGGAGGTTTGTTTAGGGAAGTGGAGGTTCAGTTTAAGAGAAGGCCATGATAAAGGGGTCACAATCCAGAGAAAGGGTCTGGAACAGTCCATTTCTGGCGCTTTCTTCTTCTTCCTTCACTTGCCTTAGGGGAGGGCACAAACCAGATGTGACTGTCACCTCAATCGTCTCATGGAAGGCTCACTGGGCACAGGGGAGGGAGGCAGGTGTCACCAGCAGGACATGACATGGTTCTCAGGGAGCGCACAGCCTGGCTCCCATTACATGATGATTCAGGATCTTCCTCCATCCCACACAGCCCCCCCTGGATAAGTCTGAGCAGTCAAATGCCCCATTTCCTGGGGTGATACTCAAAATGCACCCCAAGGATTTCCAAGCGGAGCCCACACAAGAGCCTAGGAATCGCTTCGCAGTGCCGGCAACAAGCGCACAGGGAGGAGTCAAGCAAGAGCAACTTGCCTGGGAGGTCATTCCCCACTCCCGCCAGCCACGGTGGCCTGGGAGCAAGGGCGCTGATGAAACCTGCAGCCTGGGGCCCTACAGGTGCCGGTCACTGTGGAGTGATGTCCACAGGCGCCTTCCATGTCCAGCTTCAGTTTCTCAGGTTTAATTATTCCTAGCTCACCTTGATATGCTGAAATAAGAGTTTTTTTTTTTTTTTGCGGTACTGGGGATTGAACCCAGGGGCGTTCTACCTCTGCGCTACACCCCCGGCCCTATTTTTTATACTTTATTTTGAAACCGGGTCTCACAAAGTTGCAGAGGGCCTCACTAGGTAGAGAGAGACAGAGAGAGAGAGAGAGAGAGAGAGAGAGAGAGCTGAGGCTGGCCGCGAACCCCGATCCTCTGGTCTCAGCCTCCCAAGTACTGGGATTACAAGTGTGCACCACCACGCCCGGCTTATGTTGCATATTTTTAAAGATGTCGTTAATAATAAAAGTAGTTTTGCTGGAAAAAAAGAATTTCTGCTTTTTTTTTTGAGGTACTGGGGATTGAACCCAGGGGCATCATACCTCCGAGCTACACCCCCAGTCCTATTTTTATTCTTTATTTTGAAACAGGGTCTCACTAAGTTGCGGAGGGCCTCACTAAGTAGCTGAGGCTGGCCGCGAACCTGCCATCCTCCTGTCTCAGCCTCCCAAGTACTGGGATTTACAAGTGTGTGCCACCATGCCAGGGTTACAGAGAGACGCAAGAACCTGGCTCATAGTCCTGGCTTGTGTTTGCAAGTATTGGGAACTCTAGTTTGTGAGTATGAACCTTGACCTTCTGCGTTGCTTCTGGTGGCGTGGTCGAGATGGACTCCCCTCATGTCCCCTGTAGAGGGAGCCGCGTGCCCTCTGGCTGAGCCCTCCTCCCTTCTCCCAGTGTTGAGGACTGCCTGGCTCCCTGATGGAGGAGAGATGGGAGTGTCCGGGCTGCGCGAGCCTTCTGCCCACTTTACAATTATCTTCAGAAGAGAAACTGGTGGGGCGAGAGCAAAGAGGAGCCCTCCCCAGACAAACAGAGCACGGAGAGGCTGTGCAAACACTGGGGTATAAACAGAGCCTCCTGGTGGCACGGGACATCCCCGCCAGTGTCCTCGAAGCAATTGTCATGGAGGCAAGAGCGCTCTGCTTGCTGCTGGTGGTGCTGGCCTTGGGGTCCTCCCGCTCGGCCGGGGAGCAGCAGTATATCGGCTTGTGTGAGTACAGCGCTGGTCCCCGGGGAGGGAGACAGGATGGGGAGGGGCACAGCAAATGCAGGCTGAGGTACCATTCTGTGGGCTTGAGAGCTGGGAAGGCAGGCACGCTTCTACATCAATTTATTAATCACCATTTGTTGGATACACATGTTTTCTTGTGACAGCCCTGCAGAGTGGCTTTTACTGGCCCCATTTGACAGATAAGGAAACTGAGGCTCCGAGAAAGTTAGTGTGCCTAAGGCAGCCTTCCCTCCTGTCAGTGATGAAATCAGGGTTTGCACCCTGGGTTATGTGGGGGCAGCTGGTGCTCACCCCCACCCCATTTGCCTTTTTTTTTTTTTTGCCAGAGATTCCTGAATTATAATATAGGTCTTTAAACCTCATTCTGGTGTCTTTACAAAAACTAAAAGGAAAGACAAATGAGAAAAGGACCTGCTCCGGGACATTTTTATTCAAATGCGATTTAGCCATGGCTGGCCACCTTTGAAGGCATGGGGCGTGGCCCTCCCCAGGTGACCTGCTGAGCAGGGGGAAGGCAGGCCTTTCCATCGGGATCACCTGTTTGTAAACCGCCTGCTGCCTAGGGTGCAGCAGTTACAGAAGGAGGTCTCAGGGTGGGAGCCAGGCCCTGGGTTTTTTCAAAGGCCCCAGTAGATTCCAATGTGGCAAAGTTTGGGGAGCCCCTGGAAGAAGGACTGGCAGCAACAGAAGAGGATTTAGGGGATTTCACGTGATTCTGATTCTCCTAAGGGAAAATCCAGTTAGTTAATGAGACAAGGTGGGCTTTTGCTGCACACGCAGGCAGACCTCCAGGCCTGCCTGAGCAACAGCTGTTGCTGACATGCAGCGATGACTCCACAAACCCGGCGGGGTGGGCGGACGCCCCAGTTAAGAATTGGCCGCATGCGCTGCGGTTCTTTTGGTGGAGTGCATGTCTCCTGTCACACTTTTTATTGAAAAAATGGGGAAAGTTCTTGTTGATCAACCAAGGAAAGGGAGGTTGGTTTCCGGGTCCAGGGAACCCGGGATTCCCACAGGCCTTGTAGCTGGAGGGTACCAGGCCCGTATTTTTGTCTCACGTCCTGACAAGGTGAGACAAAGGTGCCAGGTGGTACACCAGGGCAAATGGCCAGGTTCCCATTTAGCATTTAACAGACCATTTCTCTTCCAACATCCCCACGGGAAGCCCATGCTCCCAGGGGCGGGGTGTCCCCAGCTTTGAACTCAGGAGCCCAGGCGGGGAGGGAGGGTGCAGGTTCACAAACAGACTGACCCCGAGCCAGCACTGGCTCTGGCAGCTGACGGGCTTCCTTTGGACAGCGGAAAGCCAGTGTGTCATCCCAGGCAATGAGAGGGTGGACTGCGGCTACCCCGAGGTCACCCCGGAGGAGTGCAACAACCGGGGCTGCTGCTTCGACTCCAGCATCCCGCAAGTGCCCTGGTGCTTCAAGCCTCTGCAGGAGACAGGTAAGGCCAGCCTGGAGCACTGCAGCCTTGGGGCGGTGCTCGGCGGGTGTCCCAGGGCAGCCCTGTCCTTCCTGGGCCACGGGTAGACACTTGAAGTCCCCAGGAGGCCACGCGTGCCTGGCCAGGACACCCAGAACGGTCACTGTCCTTGGTGGAGGCCTCACAGTGGAGGCTCAGGGCAGCTTTGGCCACTGGTTGGCCCCTTTGGTCTCCTCTCTGTAAAATATAAAAGCAGTGGTTTCAAAAACATGTTCTGAGTTACAGTATTATGTACAGAGAACTAGTGCCTGTAATCCCAGTACTTGGGAGGCTCAGGCAGGAGGATCCTAGGTTCAAGACCAGCCTCAGCAACTCATTGAGACTCAGCAACCTAGTGAGACCCTGTTTCAAAAAATAAAAAAAAAAGAAAAACTATCTTAGAGAAAAATGGAAAATATGTAGGTTTGGGAAGCCGGGCTGACTTTCCAGGCTATTTTAGGAAAATCAAGCATCCAGGGTCCCATCCCTTGTGGCCTGTGACATGCCCACAGCAGACAGCAGCCTGGTGGCTGTGTTGCCCTGTCCCCATCTCTTTCCCTCCCTTGGTGGTGCAGGAGGTGGGGCAACAGCCCTGGGGAGCCCTCTCAGGGAGGGCAGCGTGCTGGAGCAGCAGCAGATGGCCACGCATGGATGGTCTGTCTCCCTGGCTCCATCCTGTCCTGCCAGCACATCTTGGGCGTGGCTGTCTGCATGAGCCATCTGGCCTGCCCTAGCACCAGCTCCCCTATATTCCTATGTGAGGTGCACTCCTGGAACCCGCATCCAAAGGAGCCATATTTTGCCTTTGTCCTGGGGTACCAAGGAGGGGGACCAAGTTCCAGCTGCCCTGGCTTTCTGACCAAGAACGGAGGCCCCATCCTCTATGTCCTTTATGTAGGGCCTCCCTCCTTCACCGGAGCCAGGGGAGGGGGCCGGAGGAGGCCAGACCCACAGAGGGAGCTGCCTGTTGCCTGGTGGCTGGCTGCCAGTGCCTCTGGCTCCCCTCTGGGGTCTACACCCTCTCCTTGGAGTGCTGGCCGGTGGCCTCACCAAGGCCTAGCTCACTTATCATGTGCCCTGACCACCTGGGTCCAGTTATCTCAACTGGTGTCTGGCGTTGGGATATGTAACTGTTCTCCCAAGCCATGGGGGGACTTAACATCTCCCACGTGACTTGGGGAGGAAGCCACGAGGTGCTGTCCTGGGGCCTGCCCTGACCTTGAGAAGCTGCAGCTTGGAGCCAGTACTGATCTTCCTAATGCCTTCATTTTGTTCCAGAATGCACGTTTTGAAGCTCCGCTCGCCGCCTGCCCGCCCGGGGATTGGGCCCAGGCCCTGCCTGCAGTCTGTAGCCAAGGCTGCGGCCAGCTCTGTCATCTCTCCGCTCCTGGCAAGTGGGTGTGCTGAATGTTAATGTCGGGCCTGATGTCCTAAAGAATAAAGATCCCATACTCAGCACGAGGACGCGTCTCCATGCCCGAGACTTTCTGCCGCCGTGTTCATTTGGCCCACACCGACATTCAGGGGTGGGGCTGGGTGGAGGGTGTCCTGCATCTCCCAGGACAGGGTCTGCATGGCCCGGCAGGCCCACAGTCCCTGAGGAGCCGCAGTGCGTGTGAATGCCACGCTCAGACCAGGTGCCACAGGACAGGAAAGGCCAGGAGTCGTCTGCACGGCCTCTGTAAGTTGAGAAAAAACATTCCACATGTAAGTTAAGAAACATTTTTAATGTCTTTCTTGGTGAAGAGAGCGAGCCAAGAAAACTATCTTACAAATTGCTGCTTTGTTTTGTACTTATTTGCAAGTCAAATTTGATACCTGTGATGCCTTACACGGCTTTCTTCCATTCGTTTCCTTTCCTTTCATTTCTTCTTCTTGAAAATGTTTGCAGCTATGTGAATAGGCGAACCAGTGCCACTGAGGAGTCCCTGTCACGTCCTCATGCAGCGTCCTGGCCTCAGGATCTGAGGCCTTCGCCCCCCCTCCTGGGGCAGCTTCGCTCTGCACTCACACTGAGAAGGATTTGGGGTGCACAGCCCTGCATGAGCCGTCTGGCTGTGCCAATGCTCCTGCAGGGACGGTCCTGAGACTGCACCGGCCCTGCAGCTGCCTGGCCACTTCACACCACCACTCGCAGTGGGAAGATGGCTCTTGTTTTCTTCCCCTTAACTGCCGGCCTTCACTCTGACCTTGCACTTGGACCCCCACTTCCAGCTCTCAGACCCCCCAGGTGAGATGCAGCTGCTCTAGCTTCACAGAGCAAGGGGAGTCTCACTGAGAGGTACCATGTCAGGTGTCCTGGTCCCGGAATCCAAAGCCCTGGGTGTCCCTTCTACAGTCAGCAGAGCCACCTGCCAGGCCTAGGTGACCCTGTAAGGCATGCCTGGGACCTGGGCGGGCCCTGAAGCCTGGCCTCCCCACTGCGGGAGGGACCCTGATGCCCAGCGGTTTTGGCCTGGGCCTCCTGCAGCGTTGGGCTCTGCCTCCTCCTCACAGACCACACCCGGCTCTGAGGCCAGGCCTGACCTCAGCAGGGCAGCCCGAGGGTCCCCAGCCCCTGGCCTCAGCCGCAGGCTGCGCTGCTGTCTTGTGGTGACCACCTCATCCTGGGTCTGGTGACTGGGCTCTGCCTCCCTCGCTGCCTGTGCCCTGGACTCAGGGCAGGGCTCTGCTGCCAGCTCCCAGCAAGACCGTAGTCCTGGCAGCCGCCTACCTGGACGTCCATAGAATCCCTCGCCCTGCACCTGCCGTCTGTCCCGCACTGGCCTCTCTGCGGTTGACTCGGAGGACCCCTCCTACTGTGCCCCACCCTGCCTGTGTCTGTCCCCTTGAGAGGGACACTGCTCCACCCCAGAGCCTGCAGCTGGGCCGACCCACTTCCCTTGACCCCGCAGAGCTGCTCCATCTCCCAGCCCGTTCCCATCCCTGGCTGACACAGGACAGTGCTTCATGCATGTTCTAGAAGTTTCATTCTCACCGGCCTGTGTGTGGTGGATTGAATTTGCTTCCTTAAAGATAAACCATGAGGTGGAGAGCTTTGCCATGTGAGGTTGAGTTGGAAGAGTGAGGGCCACTCGCCCGGCACCGCTGTGGTGTGGATGTGGTCTGAGTGAGTATGTCACCCGAGGGTTCCCATGTTGGAGCTCAGTCCCCAGTGTGGTGACATTGAGAGGTGGTGGGGCCTTTAAGAGGCGGGGCCTGGCGGGCTATGAGTGAGAAGTAAGCTAGTCCCAAGAGAGTGGGGTTCCTGTCCGCCATGATCTCTGCATAGGCCCTCCTGCAGTGTGGTACTCTCCAAGGTCTTGCAGAGCCGGCACCACGCTCTTGGACCTCCAGCACTGTGAGCTAAATAAACCTTTCTTTATAAGTGCCCAGCTTCTGGCATTTTCTAACACAACAAAAACCCCCACTAATACAGGCACGGCATTCTCTGATGTGTCCACTGCCCGGGGCCAGAGAGTAAGTCCCCACCCCGGGGCCCAGGCGTCCTCCATCTGTGGTCCATCCGCCACCCTGCTGAGGGACTCTGCGGCACAGGCTCTCCCAGTGCCTCCTCTTGAGTTCCTGAGTCCTTATCTCTTCCTAGTCTCTCCCTCCACAGAGGAGCCAGCTGTACCATCAGGGTGAGACAGGGTTTGGACACTGCTGGGCAGACCCTCTTGTGCTGACCTGTGGCCATGAGAGGGGATGGGCAGTGGGCAGCAGACGGTCACCGTGCCTCTTGGGATAGGACTCAGGACAGCACCCTGCACTGGTGGAAGGCACCCAGAATAGGCTTCCTACCTGTCATCCTTTGGCCTGTTTGCCTCAGGGAAGGAAACAGCTGAGGCCCGTGATGGTCTGTAGTCCAGGAATCGCTGCCACCAGGGCCTTATCAGGCAAGGACAGGTAGCCAGACAGCTGCCAAATCCTTGTACCCAGGAAGCTCACCACCCTAAAAGAGTGTCGCCACCAGAATCCTACACGCCTCCTGTACTGGCCACTCGACCCCGCGAGGACAGAGCCAAGGCCGACACAGTGTTGCCTCCCTGAAGCACGAGGACCTGAGGCTCCTGCACCCTGCCCTTTTTTTTTTGCAGTACCGGAGATTGAACCCAGGGGCATTCTACCTCCGAGCTACACCCCCGGCCCTATTTTTTATCCTTTATTTTGAAACCGGGTCTCACGAAGTTGCGAAGGGCCTCACTAAGTAGCTGAGGCTGGCTGCGAACCCGGATCCTCCAGTCTCTGCCTCCCAAGTACTGGGATTATAAGCGTGCACCACCACACCCAGCCACCCCGCCCTTCTCAGCCATTCCCCGTGCAGCCCAAGGCCTGGGTGAGCATCGTGGGCCTCAGCAGCCACCCCATCACAGACGCTGCGGCCATTGTCCACCCAGTCACTCGGTGGCACAGACCAGAGACACACCGAGGGGCCATCCTCGCCCCCACTGTGTTATCTTCTACCCAGCCACTGGCCGTTCATGATCTTGCCTGGAAAGCTGGGTGTGTGTCTCCCCAGGAACTTGGGAGACACCAGGTCAGCCCCAGGCACTGGCCAGCCTTCACCCCAGGAGCCGCCTTCGGGTGACCTCCTCACTTGAGAGAACTGTATGCAGGTGGTGGACGGAGAAGTGGGGGCTAGCCTCTCATTTGGGGCTCCTCAAAGCCCCCTCTGTTGCTTCTGCAAGGGGCAGGCTCCCCACCATTTGCTCCATGTATCTGGGGGTCCCCATCACTAGGACTATCAGCCACCCTGCTATGGTTTGAACGTGTCCCTCCAAAATTCATGTAGAGACTGAATCGCCAATACAGTGGTGTCAAGAGGGGGGACTTTGGGAGAGTGACTAAGTCACTGTGGCTCTGCTGTCATGAGTGGGTTGGTGCCTCATGACAGGGCCGGAGGGAGCCAGTTGAGGTCCCGTGTGCCCTCCCGCCTCCTGCCACTGAGGACACACGAGGTGCTAGCCTGGAACAGAGAGCGGCCCTCTTTCGGTGCTCAAATCTGCTGGTGACTAGGGCTGGGACCTCCCAGCCTCCAGAGCGGAGAGGAATACATTTCTGTTGCTTATAAATTATCAAGTCTAAGGTATGTTGCTATAGCAGCACAAACAGACTAAGATACCCTCCCTCCATTCAATAACTTCATAAATGGCCTGAGAGGTGGGCGTGGACATTAGAATCATCTGAGGCATTTTCAAAGCATCTCTGAGCCCCTGGTGGTGAACTCAGAGTCCTGGTGCTGGGGCCAGTCCAGCTGGACAGAGGGCCCTTGGTACACCCATCTGTGCATGCAGACACCCAGAAGTGGAAGGAGAGGGGTGTGAGAGGCTGTGACTGCAGGGGACAAGATCCCGCCCCAGCTGGGGATGTGGCCCCAGCCACCAGGCCTGGGGTGCTGACCCAGGCTGCCAGACTGACCAGGAGCCTGTGTGAACAGCTACCTGAAGAAGCAAAACTGCAGGCAACCTGTCCCCACAGAGTCTCTGGGCCAAGAAGACCATCGGCATCTCAGACGTGGCTGGGGGCCAGAGCCGGGCAGGCCAGGCAGCCAGGGACCAGGCTGGTACTGAAGCTCTTTCCCAAGGCCAGGACCAGGATGGGTGCTGCTGGGGGAGCAGCAAGAGGGTCCAAGGCCAGGGCGAGGGGTGAGGCACACCTCAGGCACAAAATGTAGGGGTTGACTGAGACTCAGTATCGTGAGAAGAGACATTTTAGTGCAATGTTTATAAAAGTCTAATCGTGGCTGGATGTGGCAGTGCACGCCTGTAAGCCTGTAATCCCAGTACTTGGGAGGCTGAGATAGGAGGATTGCAGGTTCAAGGCCAGCCTCAGCAATTTAGCAAGATCCTCAGCGACTTAACGAGATTCCGTCTAATAATAATAATAATAATAATAATAATAGTAATAATGACTAGGGTGTAGCTTGGGGGTAAAATGCCCCTGGATTCAATCCCCAGTACCAAAAAATAAAATAAAATCCAATTGCAAACTACAGCCTGTGGACTGGCCACCTGCTTTTATAAGGGTTTATTGGGATGAAGACCAGCATCAGGGTGAGGCCGCTTAGTCATGATTGTGAAAGTACAGGCTTGGAGCCTGTCTTTATGTAGACTTTTTATATTTTAGAATTTTTATATTTTGCTCATCATGCTTCTTTTTGCATTACTTTTGATTTTTAAACATTGCATTAAAATATTTACCTGGAAAACTGAGTTTTTCAGCATCCACTGAAAGTTTTCACCCCACATCAGAGACCCATTGGCCTCACCCTGGTCCCAGCCACCTAAGGGAAGGGGGGAGTCAGGTCCTTCCACAGAGACCCCCCAGCTGGGGTTGTGCAGAGCCCCAGCAGAGCAGCGGTAGCTCAGAAAGGCCTTGCAGGGGTGTGATGCCCAGTGCCAGGCTGTGATGCCCAGTACCAGGCCTCCAGCTTCAGAGCGGAGAATGTGGGTCAGAGGTCCTCAGGATCCGGTCAGCACCCCTGGACGTGCGGTGTTGGATCGATGTGGCAGGAAGGGTAGGAGGCCCTGGGCACCTGCTATCCCCCAGGCCAGCCTGGGAAGTCCCATCTTCTCTCCTCCCCCATACCCAGGAGGTCAGAATTTGCTGATTTTGGAGATGAACCATACCCAAACCCTTCTGGAATCTCTAGAACTGTGAAGCCCAGACTTAGCAAACTGTAATAAAATTAAAACCAAATTTAAAGTGGCTATTTCCATCTATTCATAGGAGGTCGGAATTTCATGGTTACAAATTGGGGTGTGTTCACTTGTAACTTTATTTTTATCATAACCAGACTTCTTTCTCTCTAAAGCTCTTGGAAAAAAAAAATCAGGTCTCGTCACCTTCTGGTACTCAAGTCAGGTCCCGGGTCTGCTGCCTCTCTGGGGTGAACAGTCCATTAAAGGCCCCCTTGTCTCTGGGCTGGGGTGATGGGGGCATCCCTGTTCTGCCAGGGGTCCTGAAATGGGAAGGGACTTGGTCCTCATCTGTTTCTGGAACCCTGCTTCCAGCACAAAGCCCCTCCTCCTCCTCCCCCTACCATGGAAACCTTGGGATGCCTCCTGCCTCACTCTAGGCCCCCCGCAGATGGGACTCAGGATCCCAGAATGGGGTGTATGTTAAGAGAAAGTGGCCCCAACGGCACCCCAGGGGGGCTCTGGTATTTCATAAGAGTCCCTGGAACAGCCGTGTTAGAGCTGACCACCTGACCCAGACGGAGTAAGACAAGAGCCCCTTTCTCCATCCTGTCTGGTCGGAGCACCCCACCATGTCCAAGCCACAAAAATGACCAAACAGCGCCCTCTCCTGGCTGCCGTGAGTGACCATTGCTCCATACAGACCTGCTGTAGCCCGGCTTCTTCTCCCACCTTGGAGATAAAAGGAAGACACCCAATGGCTAAATTATCCTGCCTTCTGACAGCATCCCATCCTGAGCCAACCCATTTCCTTGAACCTCCCCCAGGTCACTGAGGCAACCCCAAATCCTACAGTAGACCCTTCCTAACACTCTCCTGGGATACCAACAGGTCCCACACTCCACCACCTCCACAAGCCCGACTTGGCCTGCACAGAGCTCCTGCGGTCCGGGTGGGAGACCTCGCCACACCCAGGCCAGGGCTGCTTGCCTCCCATCTGCAAGCCACTCTGGGCTCCCTGGCCGCCATCTGTGCCCTCCTCCGGGGCTTGGTGGCAGTGATCCCCAGAGACACACGTTCTAACCCAGTGGAGGCTGTACTGCCATAGGGGTGTTTGGAAATCAGGGGACATGTTTCTCAGAGCCATATAAATGTCATACGAGTTGAGCAGACACCAGGCCAGGGATGGCAGGAGTCCCACACAGGCCGCTGCCTCCACCCTGTGGTCTCTGATGTCATGTTGGGAACTCCTAGTGACTTCAAACCTGTTAGTAAGATTCGAGCCCAGGGCCTGATCTGTTTTACATCCTAATATGAAGTTGCTCTTGGGTTTGCATGGTTCGAACACAGGTACACGTTCTTACACCTTCACGTGAAGCCAGGGAGGCCCGTGTTTATGTAGCGTGGAGCTGTGGCTGAGGCTCCTTCCCAGCATGTCGATGGCACACGGGCTGCCGGCAGCACGCCTGGGCTCCTGCCTCTGCAGGTGACCCGTTCACTGGGATTGCAGCGATTCTGTGCAGAGGCTCAACCCCGCTCCTTCATTACTCCCCCGGTGCAGTCCAGAGCCTGGGCATGCAGAAATAGTACTGTGTTAGACAGTACTTTCCTTTTACAGCTCATGTTTTTATAGGGCATTATGTGTATTTACTTTGCAAAAGTTTGTGTGTAGACATGTCTATGAAGCATGAACTTCATTTCAGGAGAGCAACAGCGGTCTTACACCATTGGTGTAAAGAGGAAAGGGTTTCTGCCAGAGTGGAGCATCTCCCAGAGAGGCCCTCTCCTTCCCCTCGCCCAATCCCACGAGGACAGTCCTTGGAGGAGACCCCCGCCCACCTCAGTCTGTGTCTGTTTCCATCTTTTCTATTTTAAACCTGGATTTCATCTTTTGAACTTAAAAAGAAAGCCCAGAGCCAGTGTTCTCTGGCTCCCCAGGATAACCTACTCAAAGCCACCTCCTCCTCCTCCTTTCCAGCCCAGGCCTGTGTGAGAGGGGTATTCATCAGGCAATGGGGGAGGGGTGTCAGACCTTGGCTGGCACCTCCCCCATCACCCCTCCCTTTCAAGACAATTCATTTCTCCCCCATATCCTTGGGCCCAGCAGGTAAAACCTGGGGTTCAGAGAGGGCTCACTACCCCTGCTGGGGCCTCCTGTCCTTCTCCAGAGACACTTTCTGCATCTACCATGCCCAGGCAGAGCCACTAGTGTCCCCTGATGTCCACCCAGGCCAGCCCCCAGCCAGCCCTTGGTGAACGAGCCCTTTGCGCAGCCAGGTGCGCACCGATAGGGACCGCAGTGGCAGTGGCAGCACTGGGGCCACGGTCATCCTCCCTGGAGCCAAAGGGATGTCCCTCTCTGGCTCGGCACCTTCAGAAAATCAAAATCATATGGAAGCCTGCAGCATCACGGCCCCGCCCGGCCTTGCTTTCCCTCTGCTTGGGTGATGGCTCAGAGAGCTTAGTCTCCACCTCAGGATGGCACTCACCTGTAGCAAGGTGTGGGACTGTGGACCACAGACCCGCTAACTCACCACTGTGCTTGCAAATTAACACCCCACCCTGCCCTGCTTCTGCTAATTAAGGGCAAACCTCATCTTTGCAGAAAATTTGGAGTTTTCTCCGATCACCCTTTCCCTGGGTTGACTCTGGTCCCAGGTGTAGGCTGCACGCCTCCTGCCTCCCACCGCCCATCTCAAGATGCCCTCCATGCTGGGCCTCGCCGGCCGCTTCTCGGGGGCTGCAGGTGGAGCAGGACTCGTTGGTGGGCTTCGGCATGGGAGACCCACTGACACCAGCTGTCCAGAGCCCAAGTGGCCTTCTGACCAGCCACCAACCCTCCCACCTCCTGCTCTGTGTGCCTCTAAAGTTCACAGCCACCGGTGTCCCAGGGTGAATTCAACACTGAACTGCGATCCGCTGCCTCCAGGGGGCATTATGATATGGAATGCTTTCCTCACTGACTTGGTAAGAGCACATGTTTCTGGAATCTTCTAGAATCTCATTCTGGAATGAGAGCCTTGATTTGCCCAGAAGAAGCCAAACCTGGTTGGGCCCCCCTTGCTGCTGGTGGAAAGGGGAGAGAAATGGCAGCCCCTGCTCCAGGCCATTAAACCCAAGGCTGCTCTCCCCAGCGTGTATGTGCCACACCTCCTTTTGAGCTGGCTCCGTGCTCTTCTGTGGCCACGGTGCCTCCCATGTTGGTGGGACAGTCCTGAGTCCTGGAATTCTTCACTCCGTTCCAAGAGTTCTTCAACTTTCAGTGGTAGAGAGAGGAGGATCTTGCGTCGGACTCAGACACCTAGACAGGATTCTACAAGCAGCACCAGAGAAAGAAAGGTGAGCAGGCGAGACGAGTCTCAGCCTCCCTGCACATCTGAGGACTCTGAGCAGAGAGGGGAAGGCAGGCCGGGAGGAAGTGCCTCAGACCAGGCGCAGTGCGGGCAAAGCCTACGACAGGCAGATGGACATGGATGGTCTCCAAAGCCAAGAGCTCCTGCAAGGCCTCCTGGGTCTGGTCGGAATGGCCCGGCTGGAAGCAGCCCCGGGGAAGTGTGGCCCCAGTGCGGATGCCGGGCAGATCCCAGGGTGCGCTATTGGGGACATCAGTCGCCTGAGCTCCTGTAGCAGGCTGTCCCGGGGGCCATCTGAGTGGTGGGCGGCACACCTCCAGGGCGGCCTCAGAGCCCCTTCACTGTGAAGCCCACGGTCTGCAGGAGCCTGCCTCCTCCGGCTGGAAACGCCCCCTGGTCCTCCATCTTTGGGCTAAGAGGCACTGTGAGGTGTGGGAAAGAGCCAGAGACTCTCTGGGCTTCGAGTCCCCATCAGCAAAATGGGGACAGCTACAGCGGATGCATCATGACAATTCAATGGCTGTGAAAACAGGTGCTGACTAGATAGCGTCCTCTGTGTGGTGGCCCTGGAGGACAGAGCCTGCAAGCCGTGGTCAGCCTGAGCTTTGTACAGACTTCTCTCCCTTTCGGTGCCTGTGACTCCCTTTCTTCCTCAGGTTTTATTTTGTTTTTAAAATCTAAATGTGCACATTCACAGTATTATTTCAACTATTGCGTTCTTTATGACTTCGTTCCCCTCCTCCCTTCCCTCCTCCCCCTCAGTCACTCCCCTGGAGTCTCTGCTCATCTGTCTGATGTTACCCTTATTTCTCAATAACTCAAGGGCACCAGAGCTGCGTGCATGCTTTTTTCTGACACTCTACCCCAATATGATGTAAAATTACAGTGTGCCAAATAAAAAAAATCTAAATGTGCTTTATGCTAAGTGAAAGAAGCCGGACACAGAAGACCACACCTTGTGTGATTCTATTTATAGGAGATGTTCGGTTAGGCAAATCCACAGGGAGAAAGCGGATCTGTGGTTTCGGGGCAGGGGAGAGACGGGCTACTGAGTCGGGGTTTCCTTTTGGGTGATGAAAATGATCTAAGGTTAGGTAGTGGCGATGGCTGCAATTTTGTGCAACACTAGGTACTAAAGACGACTGCACCATGCACTTTAAAAGAATGACTTTTACATCTGTGACTGATGTCTCAAATATGTACATATGTCTATGCACATAGGTGATGTTTGACTTTTGGTTGGAGAACTGAGTTCATTTCCAAGGGCACACATACCATGCACTAGCGTGTGGGCCAGCCTGTCTGTCCCCTGATGCTGTGGGTCCCGCCAGGTGGCCTCATAGAGCCTCCGAGTCTGGGAGACGACACTCAGGGGACAGGAGTCATGTGTTACTTCTCTCTGTGCCGCCGTCCTTGCCCCTATTGGCCTGGATGTCCCAGGCCTCCTCTTTTGTTGACCCCTCCACTGCCCATCCCCACACCTGCCTCCCCATGCCCTGTCCTCCAGGAGGGCGGCTGCTCCTGCTCTGCCCCTGTGATGCGCAGCTCTGGCGCCCTCTGGAGGGAGCCCTTGGAACGACATGCCAGGTCATTGCTCTGCGCCTCCTCCCCCACCCCCACCAACCCAGAGTTGTCTGTCTCCGAAAAGGGGAGAGCCTGTTTCCTTCTGAAACCTGCTCCCAAAAATGCTCCACTAGGAGTGAAGGCGTGTAAGGAGAAAATACCCCAAGGCTCTGCCCGACCCTGGCCTCGGTCTCCCGGCAGGTCTGAGAGCTGATGTGGTTGGAAGCAAAAAGGAGGAAGAAGCAGAAATCTGAAAATAATGATGCTTTATTTGATATATGTCACATTTTCATAAATGGCATCTAATTTCAGAAACAAAGTTTAAGTCTGCAAAAATGCAGGTACAAATCTAAGGAGATAACTACAGAAAAATCTGAGACGGGTCCATGGGCCGTACGGAGAGTTAGAAAGCTCACATCCCAGGGGCCGCCTGGTTCGCTGTTCCCGTGGGGTGTGTCAGCTGAGGGAATGAGTGTCCCGAAGAGCCGCTGCGATTTTGTAATACATATCTGTCCATATGCATACATCTCATGATTATCTCTAACAGTGCAAACCTCCCACAGTGTGCAGCAACAGTGTTTCCTAGGGTAATGCGACTAAACCAATGTAAAGTTATCATCTAGCATTATAAAAACAGATAGATAATTGCACATTAGATAGATATATGTACACTTTGCACACTGATTACAAAGTTACTTGCATTGATGTTTGCTTTGGAAGGAGTAACAGAGGGAAACATTAAATACTTCCTCATCAGATAAAAGGCAACAATTCTCAATAAAATGAACCATGATCAGATATTGCACCGCAAGGATTACAAAGCATGAAATGAATAGGAAGGAGGGCCAGGGCTTCTGCACACACTCATCCTTTAAGCACAAGTGCTTTATCGAAACCCTGTCCCCTCCTTCCAAAAGGGAGCCCAGTGCGGTAAAAACGCTCTATTTTATTAGCAATTTGGATGGCAGGATGTTTTGCTACTGTTTTTTAATTGGTCAATGACTTAACAATGAGACATTTATGATTAAGCTTTGGAAGTCCATGTTCCAAAAGTGATGAGACCCCCGAGGTGCACAATGATGCGAGTGTAAAAAATGTAAAGGTATAAAAAACTATCTAGCTACCATGGTCACTGAAATATTTTTAGAAAAATGAAACCAGGGTACCACTCAGATTAGATGGCATCCTGGGGTCTCCAGGATGAGAATAGGGTTCCTCACATGCTGCATGGTTTCCTGCATCTCAACTAGCAGGAAAAGGTGCGTTTGGGGTGCCCTAAGAAGGGGGATGTTTTGGTGACTCCCCCAGCAATGGACGAGCCTGCTGTTCCCACTGCGCAGCACACTCCCATCTGGCAAAGTTTTTGGAAGCTCTGTGTGCACACCTGGGCAGGTAAAGCAGAAGAGTCAAGGCCAGTGCCAGCAGGAAGGGCTTCAGGAAGTCTTCTTCAAGGGAG
The DNA here is from genome assembly GCA_004027185.1 of Glis glis. NCBI lineage: Eukaryota > Metazoa > Chordata > Mammalia > Rodentia > Gliridae > Glis > Glis glis. The sequence goes on along the minus strand of PVJS01002896.1, from coordinate 20,924 downwards.
ACTGGGGATACTGAGGACCTGCCCCACACAAACCTCTAGGGAAGGCAGCACCCCCCTGCTCCAAGCTCCCTGGCTGAGCCTTGGCATCTCTGCCGCCCACTCCCATCTTGATGAGGGGCCACACCTGTCTTACAGGTTTCCAGAGGTCAGATCTCATATCAGTGAACATAAAATAGACACCATCCCAAATGATGGCCACGTTTAAAGCCACGTCAAGGTATAGCCCCGGGGCACCCGAAGAGATCTGGCAATTCTCTCTCATGTTTATTCAGCATGGATATGCAAATGAGGATGGTACTGCCCAGTGAGAGAAAATCTCAGCTGCATGAACCATTTTGATGTTTGTTACTTGTTATTCACACGGTCAGGGCTCACGCTCTTCCCAAGATTTCAGGGGCTGAAAGGCTGTCCCCAAACCACGGTCCCCCAGTGAAACTAACCTGCCTGCACCTGTTCCAGTAGCCTTGATGTGGACCTGAAAGGCAGAGGCCATGGGGTGGCTCCCCAGGAAAGGAGGGCAGCTTGGACAAGCTCAACCCCACAGCTGTGGGGACCCCAACAGCAGGCTCTGCCTCCGCGGCACAGTAGCCCTCAAAGACAGAGCGCGGGCCCAGCTGCGGCCTCACTGCGCTTGCGATGAACAAGAGTACTTTTGTGCCTCCTTCCTGTCTCTCCAGCTTTGCGATGGTCGTCCTAGCGTGGAGAAGCCCTGAGCCTGTGCCAACAGCACTGCCTGCCCTGGCCGGGGTGCAGCGGAGGGGCTGTTTTTGGAGACATGAAGCGTCAGGGCCCTAGTGCGCACATCACATGCAAATGTCATGCAAAGCAGGCATCCTCTTGCGCTAGGGGGGCTCTAATGTCTGTCTGAGGAAGAACTCTGAGTTGGGGTGCTCAGACACAACATTGCAACCAGAGCTAAGGCTAACCCCTCTGTTTCCACCAAGATGAGAAAAGAAAAAGGCAGGGGTGTGGAATGGCTCGCACAAAGCTTAGGCGGGCACGGCTGGGTGCGTGCAGGTCAGTCCCACGTTCTCCTCTGACTCAAGAGGTGGATTCTTAGGTACAGCTGTTCCCCTCACCCGAGGTTTCCCTTCCATGGTTTCAGTTATCTGTGGTCAACCATGGTCCAAAAATATGGAAGATATTTTGAGAGAGAGCACACTCATATAACTTTCGTTACAGTATGTTGATAGAATTGTTCTACATTATTGTTAGTTGTTAATCTCTTACACGCCTAATTTATAAATAAAAACTGATCACAGGTGTGTATCATAGTATACATAGGGATCTATACTACCTGCAGTTTGGGGTATACTCTGGGAATCTCAGAATGTACCCCCTCACATAAGGGGGCACCACTCACTGGCTGAACTGAGCTTGTAAGAGTGAGACTGGCCTGCAGTGGGGGTGCAGGGCCCCTAATTCTTCCCTGCTCTCAGGGAGGTTTCCAAAGGAAGGCAGCCCCAAACGTGGACATCAAAAGCCCCCTTCTTGGCAAAGGGGGATCATCTCTGATGCAAGCGGCCAGAAGGACCATGACCGCAGTGCTAGCTGACCCAGGGGCGGGAGGCTGCAGAGGTGGGGGACAGAGGGAGAGGCGAAGTAAGCCCTGGGAACACAGCCACCCAGGGGCCCACCTGTCACCCTTCCCTCCCTGTCACAGAACTGCAGGGCCTTTGGCATATGGCTTCTGTGACCTTGCCCAGCCCGCTCTCTGCTCTATGTCCTGCAGGAGGGAGCGAAGCCCGGCCCTAAGCTGCTGCTGCCCTTGGCAAGTGACCTTTCCCAGGCGTGTCCCCTGGCAAAGTGCGGGGAGCCGGGAGCTAGCACAGCCCCTGACCCGGCTTCCTCTAGGTCCTGCTCGCCTTGGCTTTGGGCTGAACCCCGTGCAGGCTGCCTTTCCCACTGGGAGGCCGAATAAATGCATTTGCTGCAGAAGTAGAGCAGTGGGCAGAGATGTCCCCTGCTGGAGCTGTCCCTTGAGCCCAGGGGATGGAGGCCACTGTAGCGGTGGAGAGGACCGAGGGGCAGGGCAGCGGCCTTCACAGCCTAGAGCCTTGCGTGGCACTTTCTGAGGTTGTGGTCACATAACGCAGCAGCGGGTCCGGTTGTGGGGTCTGGGAACAGAGGGAAATCTCACAACCTGGGGACAGCTCAACGTAAAACCTGAATGCCCTGGGAGAGGTGACTATTTACAGCGAGGCGAGACCACACAAGGAACCCGCAACTCTCACCGGACAGACAACGGGGCATTCCAAATCCAACCTGAACAGCAGTGGGACTTGGCAAGGTTCGAGCCAGTCCCTTGAAACATCGACACTGAAAGCAAGTCAAAGGTTTTATATAAAATATTTTATTAGCAGTCTTTATTTCTTAAAAGTAGCTAACCTCATAGTCACACATTCTGCGCTTGCCCTGCCCCATTTCCTTTGACTTCTTGTGGTATTCTAACTTAGCTGGGTTTGACAAAAGCCTGGCGGGGTGCCCACCGCACTTTCACCGTCTGCACCACGGGCACGAGATGAGTGCCCACTTTTTGGAGTGGAGGGCAATGAGGGTTTGGAGGTGGGGTGCTACTGAGATGGAGGAAATGCACAGAACAACACTTGGACGCATGCTTGGAGCAGATCTGCACACGGGCAAGGATGTGCGTGTGTGCGTGTGTGTGCAGGTACATAGATACACGCACAGGCACGCCAGCCCCTACAGCCTGAGTTGGCCCACAGGAATGCTGGGCTGGGGAGCGAGACCAGGCAGGGCAGGTGGTCCCTCTCCACTGAGACAAGGGGTGAGCTCAGCCCCAGGCCAGCTAGTGACGCCCCTCATGGGCACTCGGATGCAAAGCCCTCGAGGGGCAAGGGGCGAGGGGCGAGGGCTGCCCTCTCACCGCAGCTATGGCAGAACGATTAACTGAACCAACAGCTGCTAAGCTAGTATTGCACTTTATACCTGCCTGAGCACTCTTAGTATGTTTGCACTGGTGAACGGGAGGCAGCAGGGTGAAACAAAAAGACAGGGGTGTGGGCTCTGGCCTGGGTTCCGATGCCCACTGCTGTCTCCTAGCTCCGGGGCAGCAGGCATGTTGCTGAGCCTCTCCCAGCCGCAGCGTTCCAGATCTGCAGGATGCAGGCAGCGAAGCAGCCACGCACTGGGGCACAAGCCTGGAGTTCCCACCTCCCCAGGCCCCAGGATGCGTCAGTGAAGGTTGATGAGGGAGTACAGGAACGGAGGGACCTGCAAGGCCTCCAGCTTGGCGCCTGGGCCGCTCCCCATGGAAAGATGCTCTGTAAGCACAATCGCACACTTTTCTCTTCTCACTGAGACATGAGAGGCAGTTTTCTGCCTCATAGATATAGTCTGTCCTTGACCTCAGACTGAGAAAATGACCTTTCTGTGGGTTTCTAAGATGACTTTTTAACCTAAAAGCTTTATGATCCATTTCCTGGTCCTGAAGGTGCCCCCCAAGGTGACAAATCAGATTCTGGCACCCAGTGTGTGAGATGGTCACAGGGCAACCCCCTTCCTGGCACAGTCCCTTCCCCCAGGAACTTAATTCCCTGGGTGATATTTTGCAGAGTGGAAGGAAGAGGCAGGAAAGGCTTTGATGGTGGACAAGGCCGGGGGCGGGGGTAGATTCTCAAGGAGCGGAAGCCTGTGTCCTCCTGAGCGGAAGCCTGGTCAGGGCCACCCCTCCCTTCCTCTCCAGACAGGTGCCCCGCAAGGGATGCTCCATAGACTTCCACTTCACCGCTGCTGATGCTGGGGAGGCGGCGGAGCCTTGGCCAAGATTCAATCAGCATCCTTCAAAAAATAACCCTGTTTCACCTGACACAGGCCGTTCCTCCCAGCAGGCTATCAGCCTTCACGTCCCAAGGTCTGTCCCTTGGAAGGACCCCAATCAGATCCTCATTTATTAGGGGGTAAACATAATCTGTTCACAGTGGAAACTGGAAACGGGGGAGCATGAACTTCCAGGCAAAGAATCCCTCCGAGGGCTTTGGTGCCCTTGGAAATCAGATTTAAAATCTCACTGTTCCCTTCTGGAATTGCTGAGACACAGCACCTGGGTCTCTGCCAAGGAGGGGAAGCTGTCTTTGGAGCAGGGATGGTGAGTCCTGCGCAGCTGGGTTCCTGCCACGCACGTCCTGGCTAGAGCCGCAGACCCATGACACTAATCCACACAGGGAAGCTCACGTGCAGGGAAAGGGTTCCGTCAGTCCTGGCCTCGCCTGCTGTAATTCTGAGGCACAGCCAACAACCTTTTGCTCTTTCCAGTTGCTTCAGCAGCTGTTGCTAAGCAGGCCATCCCTGTGTGTGATGTCCTACACTTCAAATTAAACAAAGATGTTTCATAAAGGCTAAGACGGACCCTGGTTACAAACTGAATCTAGAAGGTGATGCCATGTTGGTATAGAACAAGCAAACTTTACATTGTAATATGTATTTCAGTTCTGTTTACCAAAAAAGATCTAGGCATGAAAAAAAAAATAAAAATAAAAAGAATCTCTAAGCATTTTCAAAACAAATCCATGTGTAAGTAAAATTCAAACCCTTCACTGTCCATAAGTAGGAAAGAAAGTTTCAGGGCCACAACTGAGGGGTCTCAGAACCTTCCAGAGCTGACAGTAACCTTGAACAAGATCTAGTGTGATTATTCAGAGACGAGGGGACCGCTCACAGAGGGTCAGAGGTCTGCCCCACAAATAGAGTCTTTCACGGAGACATCCTAGCCCCAGGACAATGGTATTCTAGAAAGAGAGGGCAATTCATTTTCCTAAAGGTGACAGCCCTTGGGCACCCCCTTCTGTCCTGCTGGTTCATGTCTCACCCGCTGCTCCAGCTGCCCAGCACCCCAGGTCACACCCGGAATTTCCCTAAGCTCAGCGTCCCAGGATCAGTGGAGGTAGATGACATGGTACATGAGGAAAGAAAATGTTCTTTAAAATTAACAGGGTTGATCTTTGTCTACACAACTTTTAGGCAAAAATGAAGGTGGTCAGAAAGGAAGAAACAATCTGTTTTGCTTAAAATTAGAAGCGCATGGAAAGGCAAGGGTCTTGACAGAGTTGGCCGAGTCCATCTTAGGACGTTCGTGGAACTCGTGGAATGCGGTTCCTGCCTGGTTTCCTGCAGACCAGCGAGGCCGCACCTCCCCTGGGGGCCGCTGTGTGGGAGTGCGCAGCGGTGAGGCTAAGCCCCTTAGACCTCTAGACAAAGTGTGTTATTTACCCTGGGTATATCCTCAGCAAGTGCTGAAAGGTACAATTTCTGAAAAGGAATGAAATTTATCGACTTTTGGCTTGGAGAGTGACTTTGTCAGAAAAAAAGGGACAAACCTTGGAAAGATGAAACCAGGAGAAACGACAATCGTGAAATGGAATCACTCCACTTGGACTTTCGGCCCGGGACACCCCGCTGCCCAGTGACCGCCCGAGAGGCCGCTGTGACTCCTGTCCAGGACTAACGCTTCCCGGACCCTCGGGCAGGTGGACTCCACAGAGGAAGCCTCTCCCCACCGGCTGTGCTGCAGTTTTAAATTCTGCCCCAGTTGTGGTATTTTTAAATCCCGCACGTAAAAAACAACATCTTCCTAGTTAAAGCTAGAAAAGGTATTGGAGAGAAGATCCGACCCGGCCGGCAGAGGGGCCGAACACGAGGCCCCAGGCGCCGACGTGGTTTCCGGGATCGGGTCAGTGCGGTCTCTGCCATTTGCTGGACTCCCGCAGGCCCTCGGCCACACGTCTCATTTGCCTTCTTCCCGGCGGGCGTCCGGCTGTTTTACCTCTCTGCCCGGATTTTGTACCTCAGGACGAGATAGGCGATGAGGCGCAGGGAGATGAAGAAAATCCCCAGCACGATAAAGTCCAGGTAGAGCTTGGCATTCTCCACGTCCAGCTCTCTGAGGATAGCCTCCGACTTCTGAAAGTGGCACGTGTCGTCGATGTCGCAGTGCAGGTCTTCTCGATCCAGGCCGTAGATGGACAGGATGACGCCCTCGAAACCATATCTAGGGGGGAAAGCATGGTGTGAGGGGGAGCCCTCGCCCAGCACGGCGTTCCTCGCCCCATCCCGGTTCTCTGCTGGCCTCCTCCCCACCTAGGATAAGCGTCTGCGACACCCCACCGATTTCCTTTCCTCCCAGCCTCCAGCCCAGACCCCAATGGCCCAGCAGAGGCACTCATTGGGTGCCGAAATGAATTGATAAACACTTGGATTTCTTCCGAGGCGGCACACTTTTTAAGGGCTAATAGAACAGCCCGTCCGATAATGCTGGCAAGGACATAGGGGCACTTAAATGAAACCCTCTGTGCACCTACGGTTCCGTGCCAGCCCTGCCTTGCCAGAACAAAACATTGTGTTTCAGAAGAAAGACTCTGGTCTCTGGTTTCTTGGTACTGGCGAGCACACAGATTGTCGAAACTCTGTACAAGGGCTTTGTGTGGATTTTGTTTTCCTGAACAATGTACCTGGGTCTGAGATGACATTCTAGAAAAGTAGCGCTTGTGCCCAACTTGGATCTTGTGTGTCACGTGCAATGGCTGCAGCTGGGGACGGGCAGAGCTCTGAAGGGGGCGTCGTCATGGAAGCGCAGACGTGCACAGAGACACTCAGGAGAGGGAAAGAAATCTTATGGCCCGAGGCCCAGAATATTCTTGTTTGAGGACATTGGGGTGCTTATAAGATAATTGGTTTCCCCCTGGATTTCTTCTTAAGGTTTTACAGACAATCAGGACCTTATTGTAGCACTTTCTTTTTTATTTATTTATTAAAAAATTTTTTTATGGTACTGGGGGTGGAATCCAGGGGCATTCTAGCTCCAAGCTACACCCCCAGCCCTATTTTTTAATTTTATTTTTAATTTTGAAACAGAGTCTTGCTAAATTGCTGAGGGCCTCACTAAGTTACTGACTCTGGTCTCAAACCTGTGATCCTCCTGTTTCAGTCTCCCAAGTACTGGGGTTACAGACATGTGCCACCATGCCCCAGCTAGAATGTTGCATATAAAATATGGAAGCACTCCCACCAAAGGCAGCACTCAGAAACGTCCAGAATGTCAGGGTGTACCATGGCTTCTTCAGGGGATGACTCGCTATTGTTTATTCTGTCCTCGTGTGCGTGTGTGTGTGTGTGTGTGTGTGTGTGTGTGTGTTGGGGAGGGTGGCGGCACACAAAACTAGAGAAATGAGAAAAGGTAGCGACCCCTCGGATCCAGGACCCATGCCCGGCTGAGAGCTAAATAGCTTACTTTTTAAAAATAGATGTTATTATCTATAGCTTGAAATGACATCAGGCTGGACAATGAATATTTGTACTCTTGGCAGGTCATGTTCTACAGGGGCTTCTGGGACCCTGGCACTTGAGCCACAGTCGCCTGCCCTGTCACCATTCAGTCCCCCACTGCCCAGGCCCCACTGGCCGCTGGTTGTGCTACCTGACGTAGGAGATGTAGGACATCCACTGCAGGTACGCCGGGATCGTGTCAAAGCTGACAAAGAACCCTGAGAACAGGAGGACTGGGATGGCTGTCACGGGACCCACGAATGTCGCCACCTGGGGGAGAAGCAAGGATTCATAGAGAATTTACCAGAGGGGAAGGTGGCCCTGGAAGAGATGAGCCCCCAAAGGGCCAGAGTTGCCCTGGGCTGACCAGGACGGGGTGGCACCGAGAATGCCCCTGGTCTCCTGCAGAGGGGCCTCCCCCAGAGAGGAGCAGAGGTCAAAGACGAGCCTCTGGGAAGGGTGTTGCAGGGAGCTGCTGGGGTGGACGGGCGCCATTCACGAGCTGGCCTACTGGCCTCGGGACCCCCGCGGGTCCCACTCAAGGCAGCCTCCTGGGCCTGCCGTCTGCTCCTGTGGCAGCCCGAGGCCACGAAGAGCACGGGCGTGCGGCAGGCGCTCTCTACGAGTGTGGCCACGAGCACCTCAGTAGGCACTGCCACCCTGGGCAGGCGGCTCTTGATGGACAAAGCGACATAGCACCAAGGCTCTTGACTCCGAGGCAGCAGTCTCCCAGCCCATTGTGTGTGTGTGTGCACGTGCATGGGAGGTGTGGTGTGTGTAGTGTGTATGTGTGTGTGGTGTGCACATGTGGTGACATGTATACTGGGTGTTTGTGATATGCATGTGTGTTAGTGTCCTGTATGGTATATGTTCATGTGTGGCGTATGTATATGTGTGGTGTGATAATTGCATGTGGTATGTGGTGCGGTGTGTGGTATATGTGTGGTGTACATGTGTGGTATACATATGTGTGCATTTGTGTGTGTGATGTGTGTTGTGTGAGTATGTATGGCATGTATATGGTGTGCGCTGTGGGGTATGTGTGTACGTGTGGTGTGTGTATGGTATGTGTATGGTGTATTTGTGTGTGGTATGGTGTGTGGTGTGTGGTATATGTGTGGTGTACATATGTGTGCATTTGTGTGAGTGTGTGTGATGTGTGTTGTGTGTTGTGTGAGTATGTATGGCATGTATATGGTGTGTGCTGTAGGGTATGTGTGTACGTGTGGTGTGTGTATGCTGTGTATATGGCGTATTTGTGTGTGGTATGGTGTATGTGTGTGGTGTGTGCAGTGTGTGGTGTGTATGTGTGGTATATGTATGGTGTGCTTATGGTGTATTTGTGAGTGTGTGTGTGTGTGAGATATGTAAGAGTGTAAATGGGCACTGCGGCCCTGGGCAGATGCGCCCTGGCAGCCCGACCACTCATGTGTGTGGTGGTGGGTGCTCAAGGGGTGGACGAGTAGCCACAGAGGCAGTGATACGTGGGCTCAGGAGCGTGGCCAAGCCAGCTGTGTGATTCCAGCAAATTGCTTCTCTGTGCCTCAGTCTCCCCACCTGTAAGATGGAATGGCAAAGCACCAAACCCATGGTGTGCTTGGGACTAACTGAGCTAATATTTAGAGAGTGTGGAGAAGTGCCCGTGTGTGCTCGGGCGCTCTGCGGGCATTCCTGCCATGGCCACTGCCCGGGGCAAGTTCATCCATCCTGACCACCCACGACCGACCATGTGATTCCTGCCCACGGGAACAATTCGTGAGACTCTGGGAAGCTCGGGACAGAATTATGGATGGTCTGAGGGGGAGGGTGCACAGGGGCAGCCGGGACCCTACTGGGTGAGGGGAAGCGGGGCCCAGCCCGCAGCGTTCCTTGGCTGTACCTGCAGGGACGTGGAGGCCGCGCCGATCAGCAGCCCCAGGGACTGGGCCACAAGCGAGGTCATGGTGCCCAGCGCGGCAAACAGGACGAACCGCACGGCGTCGGAGGGCTGCGACGTCATCCAGTACACGATGCTGCAGTATGCCACGGGGAACATGATCTGCGAGACAGAGCCCGTCACCCGCGGCTCCCGCCCAGGCCCAGCCAGAGGTCCACGGTCCCCAAGTGTCACGTGCCTCATTCCCCAGCAGACCCCCGTCCTGGGAACCTGTGCTTCCCGTCCTTCTGTAGGGAGCGGAGAGTCCCCACCCCTCCTCAAGTAGGCCTGGCAGACGTACCTGGAAGGGGACATCGGCCATGGTCTTGGCTAAGTAGTAGGCCTTCAGGCTGTACCAGTAGTTGAGGTGCTCTCGAAGAAAGACGCCCATCTCCAGGGGAACTAGGAGGCAGGAAAGCGGAACAGGGGTCAAGCGGTGACCTTGGGCTGAGCCACGTGTACCCCGGTTAGCAGCGCCCATCTGCTGAGTGGACCTCCCAACACTCAAAGTACTTAGGGTTTGAACAGAACGATGACAGTCTGGAAAGATCGCCAGCCATTTTTACTGCCCAGTTGTTGCGTGGAGACCGGGGTACAGTGGCCGCGCACACACCGAGCCATCGCCACCAGCCCTCTGCACGGTCTGCCTGTGCTCTGAGTGCAGCCCTTCCCACGGCTGCCCTGCACGCTGCTCTTACTGAGGGCGGCTCGGGGAGGAGCGCTGGTGGGGGGAGCAGCAGCTCTCTACCCTATCCATGCCGTGACGGAGGGTAGCCTGTATGTGAACAGACTAGAGCGACATGGAATCCCATCGTGGAGTGGATCCACCCCAAAGGAAGCTGTCCCCGGCTCCCTGGAGAACTGAACTAGCTAGCTGAATAGCAGAACCCGAGGGGCTCCTGGTTAGTAAACCTCGGGGGTGCCCCTCCTCTCTGCCTTCCGCTCTACGTAGCAGTCTTCCATCAGAGAGTCAGTCCTTTGGCTTAAATACTGCATTTTCTTATCTAACAGCAAATACACTAAAACCTGTATCTGTCCAGTCATAAAATAGAATTTGGAAAAACAAGACTCTCTGTGTTCAGAAAACTCATCTACGGGTCACGGCCGGCCGTCAGTGTCCCATGCTGGGCGGGAACCCAGTTAATGGGGAGGGGCGGGTCTTCACTCACAGGTCAGGACGGTGGGCATGAGGGCGGCGAACATGAGGAACAGCATGGAGAAGAAGAGGAAGCCGGAGTTGCTCAGGACCTTCTTGGCTTCGTTCCCGATCCCCAGGTAGAGCAGGCCGATGAGGAGGCCGATGCCGATGTGCGAGGTGATCCGCAGGTGCGTCAGGACCTGCGGCAGGCGCGGCTCTTACCCAACGCTCTGGGGGTCAATGAGCAGGCCACGGCCCCGGGAGCCCCAGGCCCTGACTTCTGTGACAGGAGATCTTATGCTCCACCCTCCCTGTCCTCCAGAGACAGAAGCCCGAGCCCCACCCCACTCACGCTCGTGCATACACTCACACTCGCGCGAGCATGCTCACACACGCATGGCAAGCTCTGCTGCTGTCAAAACCTAAGCAATTACGATCCTTGGCTCCATTCTCTTCAGCGCTTGCACACAGGGAACGCGCCCTCCAGAAGAGAGGCGTGGAAGCGAAGGTGGGGAGTGGATACACCCGAGCCTCTGGCATGGGCGCAACAGGCCCTCCCCAGAGTTTTGAGTCTTTCGACTTATGTCCCAGAGACCTCATTAGACATTCAGCCTCTCCTAGGCAGATGACCAGATGTCCACTTACATGGGGACATTATTAGGGCTCCTACGCAGTCTGCCTCCTTCCTTATAAGGGATTGCCCAACCCTGTCCGTTCCTCACACCCCAGGGTGCTCTTCTGAAGGGGAATGCACCCCCTCCCTGAGGTCAGGCTTGTCCACCTGTTTGGCTGATGGAATGTGAGTATGGCTGACCATAGGCCACTTCTAACCAGACTGAAGAGCTGCCCTCTGTCTGGCTTCCCTCTTGCACTTCCCTTTGCCATGTTCCAGAAGGGCAGGTCTGGATGGGAGCCATTCCTTCACCCATGGCCCCAGGAGGAGAAAACGGATGGGGTTGAGCCACCACCCAACCCACAACACAAAACAGGAGCAAGACACATATTGACTGTGGTGGACACTGACGTCTTGGGATTGTTTGTTACCCAGCAAGGCAGGGATAGCTGACTCATACAAATGCAGGAGAAGCAACCAGAAAGCTGGGTGAGAGTGAGTCCTCTAGAGATGCCCCATGGGAGAGCACCAAGACAGCCTTACCGAGTCCCTCATGATGCTGAGGAAGGTCCGTTTGAAGAGGATGCAGAACTGGGTGAGGCAGCTGGCGGAGAAGCTGTGGCAGCCTTCCATGGTTGCAGAATCCTGGGGGCACACCCAAAAAGGGGAGAGGAGAGGCTGAGCTGGGACCACATCCTCCAAGCTGAGCAAGAGTGCTCATGCAGCGGGTGCCCAGTGCTCACGCAGTGCCCCAGGGCAGTGGGTCTGCGTTACCTTTCCCTGACCCTTTAATCGTCCTGCCTGCTTTACCTCTTCAGAGGGCCGGTGCCAGAGGAAGGGGTTCACCTCGCCATCCGCCACGAGGTCTCTCTTGTAGTCGGAGTCGCACATGCCCTCCCGCACGGCTCTCACCAGGCGGCCGTTCTGATCTCCATACTCGCCGGAGGCCACCTCCATGACTGCGGAGACACAGAAGGTGGGTCAGGCCCGGGCTCCGGGAAAGCTGCGCCGCAGCACGGATGGGCGCCGCAGGTCTCTGGCATTGTACAAAGCCAAGCCCTTGCGCCAGCGGAACCTTTTTAATGGTTACACAGATGCCTCATGATGACTGCAACAGGAGATGACAGGCAGGCCATTTATCAGCCAGCACTCGGCTCTTAAACCCCTAGCAAGCCATTTATCATGTCAGGAGACTGGATTTTTTTTTCTTCTTTTGTACTTGGGATTGAACTCAGAGGGACTCTACCTCTGAGCTACACATCCCAGCCCTTTTTATGTGTTGTTTTGAAACAGTCTTACTACTTGCTGAGGCTGTCCTCGAACCTGCAATCCTCCTGTGTCAGCCTCCCAAGTACTGGGATTACGGGCCTGTGCTACGACACCCAGCTAGGAGACTGGGAATTCACACATGCATTGTAACGTGAGATAGACTGAGAAGCGTGAGCTTGTGCATCCGCCGACCATTCATGCATCCGGCGCCCGGGTTGGAGCTGGGGAGGCGAGCAGAAGGAAGTGGATTCCTTCTGGGGAGCTCAGCACGTGAGGGTGTGATGAATGTGGTGGCAGTTCCAGGAGACCACAGACTGCCACCCGGTGTGCATGGCGCCCTGAGCTTTCCTCGCTTGCTCCACCGCCACCCCTCCTCTCCTCCTCTCCCTTCCAGACTTGCTGGGGCAGGGGTTCCCTGCCTCAACGGCCTCTGCTGTCAGCTCCGCCATGGCTGCTCTTCCTGTCCGCTGACCTCTGTACTCTCCTTCCCCTCTCCCTCCCTGTGCGCTCCCCTGTCCCCGGGACCTTGGGCCCTCCCCCCAGTACCATCCTGGCTCATGTCCAAAGCTCCCTGCTCCCCTGTCTCCCCTCCCCACCCCCAGCAAAACCAGCTATCTGCTCTCCTGAGCTGGTACCAGGGCCACCAGCCTCCTCTGTCGAACCATAAGCTAGGACACACCAGGCCACAGAAAGCCACCATCAACGGCTCCTAGCGAGGCCCTGTGCTGCCAGGCAGGGTAGCCAGGCGCCTCTGGTCACCTGCTCCACCCCGTGCACCCAGCCCCCAGGGCTCCCACACTCTCTTCACAGGATGTGGACGAAGGAAGCCACCAGAAGGGCACACCTCATCTCCCAGGACCTCCGCCTTCTTCTGTCTGTCCACCCCTCTCTCTGCATTCTCATCTCCACACCGGCTTCAGGTCCCGCCCCCTTCCCTGCAGCAGCGCCTGTCACCAGCTGTCCCTTTTCTCTTGTGAACGAACAAGCAACTCTAAAGTGGGTCCTTTTAAAAATGGCTTTAAAAAATGCTCACGTCTTCCTTTTACCCCCAGCTCTCCCTGGCCCCTCATCTCTCTCCGGCCCCCCTTCACCACAGCCTGCTTCTTGCGAGTGAGAAGAGTCCCCAGGAACAGTGCCTCATTGAGCGGGATTTGGAAAATGATGCTGTAGGAAATGCAGAGTCCTGGGAGTTGGGTGAAGATGTTTTAAAGAAATACAACTGAGGGGGGAAGGATGGAGGCGGGAAGACGGAGGAGGGACGCCCGCTGCAGCCTCAGAGTGGGACCTGAGGGTCTCTGCAGGGAATCAGTCATGGATCTGGAGGAGCTATCCCTGGATGTAGGGTGGGCCCCAAATCCTGTGACAGTGTCCTCATAAGAGGGGAGGCCACAGAGACTGGATGAGACCATGGGGGCGCAGAGGTGGACACTGGCCATCGGGCAGGTCCACCCGGGGACAAGGAAACCACTTTCTCTGCTCTTCACAATTCCCATCATGGACGACTCCAGAGCCCTCTGGGGAATATTCAAGCAATTCCCACTTTGGGGGGTCAAATCAGAGTGAAGCCCGCAGAGTGTGGGAGACTCTTCTCCTTTGGCTGGCCGGGGTGCGACTCACCAAAATCTGCCGGGTTGTGGTAGGTGGGGCAGTTCAGACCTAAACCCCTCAAGTAGGGCACAAGATTGGAGACCTTCCCCCGGTACACACATTGTCCTTGGCTTAGGACGTAAAGCTGGAAGACAGTGAGCAGAAAACAGACGTCAGCCTCGGCCTGGGCTCCCGTCCCTCAGTCAGCCATCGGACACAGGGACTGAGAGGAGGTGAGGGGCCGGGCTGTCTTCCCAGGTGGACCCTGCCCAGTGGGGGGTCTGGGGAGGGGCTGGGACTAGGGCTCAGGGTGGGGTTTTGGTGGGGGTGCAGGGTGGGGGCCTGGTAGGGGTGTGGCGGGGGTCTGGGCTGACACTGAGCCCGCGTACCTGGTCGAAGAGCTCGAACAGCTTGGCGCTGGGCTGGTGGATGGTGCAGACGATGGAGCGGCCGCCCTGGGCCAGGCCTTTCATCAGGGATACCACCTGGAAGCAGGAGGCGCTGTCCAGGCCGCTGCAAGTCAAGGGCACTGTGAGACGCTGCGGGCGGCAGGGACAATCCCGCTGCCCCAGGTCCTGGGGATCCGGAAGTCACTGCCTGGGAGGGACCTGCAGCTGTCCCCCACCCCCAGGCCAGCCTCTGCTTCATTGCTTGAAGTGTCTGCGGTGGGGCCTGTGGTGGGGGCCGAGGGTCTTACATGCTATTCCTGACAAGAACAGAGGAGCCCAGCAAGTCTTGTCCAAGGAACTGAGGGGGGATGGCGGGGACCCCCACCCGTTGTGGCAGGGGGGCTGTCCTCCCAAATGATCAACACAGCCTGATGCCCAGCAGCCGTAATCACCCATCTCACACCCCATTGGAGAGGCCAGCAATCGGGTGTCGGCCTTGGTGCAGCTGGGGTGGGGGTACCCTCTGGCAGACCATGGTGCCTTTCACGGGGTACAGCATCCCAGGCTCCCTGGGGGCTCTTGCCAGTGTCTAGTAGATCTTGGGGTGACCTCTCCTCCCTTCTTTCCTTTCTTAGCACCCCCAGCCCTACTCCTGCTCTGTGCCTCCACAGGGCGAGGGGACTGCGTGCATGCTGGGGCCCATCAGAGCTCACTCCTCCTGGGCGGCCAGCCTGCCCGAGATGGTTTTAAGGGTTCACTAGGGTCACTTTCCCTAAAAGTACGGTGGAGAGATGGGCACCGTGAGGGACGTTTCCCCCAATCCTCACATTCATTTCACGGGCAGGGCTGGCACATATCTCAGAGGACGTGAAGAGAGAGACGGAAGCCAGCCCCTGGGCCCTGTGATCCCACAGCAGGTGGGGCAGCCCACGCCACCCCCTCCGGATGGTGGGGTCACCTGGAAGAACCTCGGAGCAGAGAGACCCCCTGCTGCCCTGCACTGGCCACCAGCCCAGCTGCTCCCGGCTCTGGCTCACCTGGTGGGTTCATCGAAGAACATGACCGGAGGGTTGTTGACCAGCTCCAGCGCGATGGCCAGGCGCTTCCGCTGGCCGCCCGACAGGCTCCCTGTCCGCGTGTTGGCACAGGACAGCAAGCCCAGTGCAGTCAGGATCTCCTTGACCTAGGGGCAGTGGAAGCAGAGTCCCTGTTAGGAGCTGCCCTCTGAACCTCACCCCGGTCCCACGTGCAAAGCCCGGCCGGCTGCCCCACTCTGCTGGACACACCTTGCTGGTCCGCACGGGGCCTGCAAATCAGGGCCACCGCAGGCTGACCCAGGTCGAGCAGCAGGGGCCGTGTCCAAATTCATGGTGCTGATTAGGGCCAGGGAGGTGGTACTGCCCGAAGACGGAAAAGCAGTGTGGAGTCGCACCCACGGGCTGGAGCGCCCTCTTGGACCCCTGGTGCTGACCAGAGAGCTGGTCACGTCCTTTCCTTCTAAGCCTTTCCCAGTACACAATACACAGAAGGTGTCCAATAAATATTTGATCAACAGACGGATTAATGGTCACACAAGCAGATGGAGGATTGTGTTTCTGACCAGCACAAAGGGTCACTGTGACCATTAAATGAGGCAATGGCTGCGAAGGGCCTGGTGTGACACTTGGCATACACTAAGCTTGTCACCAACGGCAGCCATGGCTGAGACCATGTAAACGCGGAGCCTGCAGGCTAGCCAGACGAGCCTGGCCTCTCAGAAAGCCGCCTTTGTATTTACATGTAGGAAAACAGTCCCTGAAATGGCACAGGACAGTGGACACAGCGGCGGGTCTGACCGAAGCAGTGACAACCCCATGTCCTGGCCCCTGGGAAGTGCGTGGAGCACTGAAGTAGGACATCCCACTGTGCCCCAGCCCTCCCTGTTGGCTAGGGATGGGCAACGCAACGTTGGTTCAGTTCAGCCGACTTCGGGCCTGCGTGGGCTGGTTTCTGTTGTAGTGACCAGGTGCACAGGCCTCTTCTCCGATGCAGGTCCATGGGAGGTGGAGGTGGGGTCAGCGGCCGCCTCCCTGGCAGGCTCCCCTCCTGGGGGCTGCCACCTCAGAGCTCCCTCCAAAATTCCTCCAGCCTTGTCCCCGCCCCTGGCACAGCAAATCTGGGGCTGGCCACTTGTGGCCATTGGGAGCGGACCCCAGGCCAGCGGCTTCTCTGGGGAGATGAGGTCATCCAGAAGGTGCAGGGAGTCGTGGGGAAGGAAGTTTCCACTCTGGGTTTCTGAATTATTTATGTGTGTTCAGTAGAAGGTGGAGCGCTGGTCACAGAGAGGAGCAGTGCGCTGCTGCTGGATGGGCGGGGAGCGGGGACAGCGTGGAGGCAGAGACGTGGGTGCAAATCCTGCTCCGCCTCTCCTGGCGGACGCCCTCCACCCAGCACCGCTGCCTCTTTCTGAACACCTAGCCTCCGGGGGACGCAGCCCGGAAAGAACCCCAGTGTGGCTGTCTGGACGGGCCGGCAGGGTGGTGCTTCCTCTCCTTGCACACAATGTCTGCTGGTTTCCCAGCCTGAGGTTGCTGAGGTCTTCCGGAACCACTGGCCGGCACTGTAGGGCGACTGAGTGGCTCTAGGTTCACTTTTGGGGTATTCTACAAACACGGCACATCCCGTTTCCCGTCTACCCTCCCAGAGGGGAACTGGAAATGGAGGTCGTGGGGGGGCCTGTCCCTCTGCCCACTCCACACTCCACGCCAGGCCTGGCTCATTGTCTCCAGCGCTGGCTCAGCATCGACGCTACCTGGGCTGGTTTTGTAGCATCAAAAGCAGCAAGAATAAACAATGGGCTCCTTCACTCATATCTACTTCCCTAAACAAGCAAACCCTTGGATGCTTATAACTCGAAGCCTCCTGGGGCCCAGTGACCAGGGACCAGGCTTGGCAGCTGCACGCGCCTGGAAGACTAACTTTCCAAGGAAGTGGCCTCACCAGAGGGCTCCCCAGGGCCAAGCCGCCTTTTCTGGGAAACCAGGAAGGCTGTGAACAACACATCCCACTACCTGCTAGAACATTCCATTCCATTGTGCTTCCACGAGATAGAAACCATTTCCACCTAGCTACGCCAGGGGGTTGGCGGGAAATGAGTCAGGGCATGGAACTGTGTGGGCTTTATCCTTGACACCACCCTGTGGGGCGGGTTTTTGGGGGGCAGGAGCCTGCACCTGGCTGAAGGGGAGAGGGTGGGTGCAAGCTGGGGCCTCAGGTGAGGAGCAGGTGAGGAAGCAGAGCCGCCCCAATTCCGTGGATGGCTAGGTGCGACCTTCGACCCAGTGGTGGGCAAGCTGGAGGAGCGCTCAGGGGCCTAGGAATGGTTTAGCTGGAGCAGTGGGGGCCTTGCCTGAGTCACTTGCTCTTATAAACCCAGCTGAGACTGGCACGAGGCTCCTTCAGGTCTGTGTCCGAGGCCAGGCCCAGAGAGGACACGCGCTAGGTGAGTCCTATCTTCCTGAGGCCCGGCTGTGGCTCCTCCCAGCGGGTGCCTCTGTTCCCTGTGAAGATACCATATGGCTTGGTCCCTTCAACTCCAGGAGGCACAGCAGGTCCCCGTGGCTCTCTCCCGGATGCCGACCAGGCCACCCAGGGCCAGGGGCCTGGACTCCAGCGTCACAGACAAAGCTGGCTTGGGAGGAGGAGGGCCTGACTGCTGCAGACCGTGAGAAGCACACTCTCTTCTGCGCACCCTGACACTTGTTCTCCCAGTTCAGGGGGGAGGGCAGGCCCACAGAGCTGTGGTGCAGGGCAACTGTCCCACGGCCTCCTTCCTGTGATCACACTGGTCCTGTGGAGCTCAGACTTAAAGACATCATCCAATTCAGCTGACATGGCCCAGAAGGCCTTGCGGCCCAAGTCATAGGTATAAGCTCAGGGTGCTAGGGGCAGAAGCTCTGGGAGCCCAGGGTACAAAAGCTCCTGTGTGCTCAGTTTTGCTTGACCGTGCACTGCTCTCTGCATCAAAACCCCCTGTGATGCCCCTCGTCCGCTCACCTCCAGCGAGCGTGATTCTCCAGTCAGCTCTGTCCTTAGGCCTTTGGTTGGGTGTAAGATACAGAAGCCCCTCTTCCCAGCTGCTCACCCTCCAGACAGCCCAGGTCTTCCCCATGCCAAGGATCCGTGGCCGGTTCTGAAGCCTCTCCATGGAGCCTCTGTGGCCTGTCACTTAGCCAGGAGGCAGTTGTCTGAAGGGGCCCACAGGACCCTAGTGGAGCGTCTGCCTCCAAGAGACTGGACTGTGTGCACTTCCAGCCTCTGTGGATGCTGGGAAGCTGGAGGACGGGGTGACCGGGTGTCATGGGTGGTCCTGGGCTGGGGCTGTCTGGCGAGAGCCACTTCATGACTCTCCAAAAGGAAAGACCTTTGCCACATGGTGCCTCCAGTTCTTGCCAGTCCCACTCCTGGCCCTGCGGCTTTCCTGCTCACTGGTGGAGAGGGAACCAGGGTGGGGAGGGGCTAAGCTGGCCTCAGATGGGAGGGGAGGCATGCTGGCTCAAGCGCAGGACCCTTGTCCTGTTGGCCAAGGTCCTCGCAGGCCCACCCGGGCAGACGGTGCTCCGACACTCGTCTTCCCTCTGTCCTCCCTCCTGCCTGGAGCCAAGGCTTGCTTTCGTCTTTTTTTTAGCTGAACGGTTGCATGAGTCAGCTCAGGCTGCTGTAACAAAGTGTCCCAAACCGGAGCTTAAGCAATAGAAATGATCATCTCAGAATTCTGGAGGCTGAAGTCCAAGATCAAAATGCTGTAGGGCTGCTCCCTCCTGGGGCCACTCTCCTTGGCTTGCAGACGGTGTCTTCTCCCTGTGTCCTCACATGGTTGTCCTTCTGTGTGCCTGTGTCCTGACCTCTTCTTATAAGGACACCAGTGAGTTGGATCAGGACCATCTGATGACCTTAATCTCCTCCATGAGACCCTGTCTCCACACGCAGTCACATTTGGAGTGATAGGATTAGGATGCCAGCATATCTTTTGGGGGGATTCTGCCCATAACCCTGCTCTTCACTCTCAGCTGCAGCGGTGGGGAGCCATGGTGGTGTCTGCGTGTCTGAATCACACTGATCAGAAAAGACTGGAGACCAGAGCGGGCTCTCTCCTCTTTACACAGTAGGACACAGGCCTCCTTCTGCCTCAGTGAAGCGACAGACACACACGTGGCTCCCACCCTTGCACGTCGCTGCTTTGGGTTCAATCGGTCCATTTCCTTTCCTGCAATCTCAGAATAAGAGTTCCACACCAAACATGTCCCGGAGCAGCAAGGAGTGGTTCTAATTCTCAGAAATGGCTCTTTCCACCTGCGCTGTGCATTTTACCCCACCTCCATGTCCAGTGACATGGGCTGAATCCCAAGAGTTTGTGGGCGCCATGGGGAAGGCGGAGGCAGGAACTACAAGGTGCCCAATCCACTTGTTCCCTACCAAAGTGGCTTAAATTTACTTGGTGTGAACGAGCCTATGCAACAGGACCAGGAGAAAGAGCACGAGTAGAATTGCGATGGCTATTTCCTTGGCATATTTAACTCTGACCTACGAATGATCCCAGCGACATCAAAACACGAAGCGTGGTGTCACAGCACTGCACTGACCCTGCCCATCTGGCTCTCAGTGGCTGGCTCTCAGTGGCTGGCCTGTGGCCCTGAAAGGGCATCAGAAGGCAGAGATAATGCTGCAAAAGTGGGATTTCACCAAATTTATCTTATGCTGACATCCCAGTAGTGCTAGCGGGTGAGAAGGTGAGGGGTGAACGGGGCTGGGCACCTGTTCTCAGCGGCCCCCAGGGTGCCTGCTGGGTCCGGTCCCTGCACACCCCTGCTCCCTGGGGGTTTACGGAGCTTAAACAAGCAGTAGAAGGGATGAGAAAGTCTCCGTCATGCTGGAAACTTGTTTATTTTCTTTTTTTAAGAGGCTGGTTGATAACACGTAAGAACAAAATTTCTTCTTGCAAGTGTGTGTGGGTGAAGGGTGGTTATTTTTAAACCAATGACTAATGACTAACCATCTTTATTATTAGTGTTTCATAAAAAATAGTTTCATCCAAAGTGAATTAAGCACTGGAAGGGGTACAGCGCTTGGTCCAACCCTGAAGTTGGCCTCTTTGGCCTCGTGAGTGTGGCAGCCATTGCCCTCCTGGATCTGAGTGACAGTCCAGGCTGGGACGCTGCCCCCCAGTGCCCGCTCTCCTGGACTCTGGCTGCTGCAGCCTGTGGCACACGCTGAGATGTCCCCTCACCCAACAGAAAAGGAGAGGCAAGAGCAAATCCAGAAAAAACTACCACACACTCTGCAGATGGAAAAGTCTCGCCACACACTCTGTAGACAGACTTTATGTACTTTCCAGACCCCAAAGCGAGCGCCAAACTCACCATCTCCCTCCTGCCTTCGTCCTTCTCCTGCAGCTTCAGGTGCGCAGACACCTGCGGGGACAAGATAACGGTTGGATGGCGATCGGCAAGGCGAGCCTCACGGGGCCACACCAAGGACCTGGAGCCAGGCTACGGAAACCCCGGGGTTTAAGAGTCACACTGAGTCACACTGATCAGAAAAGACTGGAGACCAGAGCAGGCTCTCTCCTCTTCACCTACACAGGACTTCCACCTCCCTTGGCTAAATACAGGCAGGGTTTTAGGAGAGCAGCATGGGTCGGATACCTCTGGTTATCTCAGGTGAATCCCCTGCTGTACCCGTGAGAGACCCCAG
>PVJS01002895.1:55645-80139 GCA_004027185.1 Glis glis | reverse complement strand
TCTCTCTCTCTCTCTCTCTCTCTCTCTCTCTCTCTCTCCCTAGTGAGGCCCTCTGCAACTTCGTGAGACCTGGTTTCAAAATAAAGTATAAAAAAATAGGGCTGGGGGTGTAGCGCGGAGGTAGAATGAATGCCCCTGGGTTCAATCCCCGGTACCAAAAAAAAAAATTTAGAAATATATAAATTTAAATATGAAGCATCATTCTCAAATTCATATTCTTTAATATATAAGTGCAAAATTATCACTTAGATTTTCTTCATATAATATTATAAATGATTATAAAAATTTTAAATTAGCTGAGAAGCAAGATTCTAAAATATACGTAGGAAGCTAGCTTTTATTTTGTATTTGCTGTTTTTTAATAGCCTTTTAAATTTCATTTTCATCTAAGAATCATGCTGTGACTATTTCAACAGGTTTAATCAGATACATGAAAGCCATGATGGGACTAGATGAAAAACACTATAAAGAATTAGTTAAGTAAACATATGGCTGGTTAGCTCAAAACTGAAAAAGGTCTATTTCTGGTTTTAAAGAAACATAACACTGAATACCGAATAGAAGTTAATGAAAAGAATCCTCACACTTGTAGCCAGTTGATTTTTGACAAAGGTGTCAAAAACATACCCCAGAGAAAAGATAGCCTTTTCAACAATTATGTTAGGAAAACTGGATAACCATATGTAGAAGAATGAAACTCGACCCCCATTTCTCACCCTGCACAAAAGATGAATCAAATACCTAGAAATTATACCTTCTCAATTGCAAGTACTAAAAGAAAACATAGGACCAACTCTCCAGCATATAAGCACTGGTAGAGATTTCCTCAACAAGACCCATGAAACTCAGGAAATAGAACTGAGAATCAGTAAATGGGATGACATCAAATTAGAAAGCACAGCAAAGGAAACATTCGAGAGTCTTAAGAGGAGCCTACAGAAAGGGAAAAAGTCTTTGTCAGCTACTCCTCTGATAGAGGGCTAATATCTATAAAGGACGAAAAAACTTAACACCAAAGGAAAAACAAAAACAATCCAATAAAATATGGGCAATTGAACTGAATAGACACTTCTCAAAAGAAGAAATACAAATGGACAAGAAATGTATGAAAAAAATGTTCAACATAATTACCAATCAGGGAAATACACTGAGATTCCATATAACTACAGTTAGAATGGCAATCATTAAGAATACAAACAATAATGAATGCTGGCAAGGATGTGAGGAAATTGGAACTCTTATATACATGGTTGGTGGCAAATTAGTACAATCACTATGGAGACCAGTATGGACTTTCCTCAAAAGACTAGGAATGGAATGACCATATGACCCATCTATTCCAACGCTTGGTATCTTTCCAGAGAATTAAAGTCAGAATGTTATGGTGATACATGCATATCCATGTTTATAGCAGCACAATTCACAATAGCCGAATTATGGAACCAACCTAGGTATCTGTCAACAGATAAAGAAAATGTGTCAAATACACACAGAGGAGTTTTCCTCAGTCATAAAAAGAAATTATGCCAGGAAAATGGGTAGAATTAGGGAATTTTATGGTGAGATCAGCCAATCTCAGAAAGTCAAGGGTTGTATGTTTTCTGTCATATGCAGAAAATAAAGAGAAAATAGAAAACAAAAGTGATTTCAGATAAATGAGGAGAAAGACCAATAGAATAGTGCAAGGGATTGGGGGTCGGAAGTGAGGATTGGAGAAACGGAGACTGAAAGAAACAGTTCAAATAATGTTATGATCCTAAGTGGAGGTATTACTACCAATCTCACTAATATGTATGGGGAGGGGGTGCATGGGGAAAGAAATACACCAAGTGACATGTGCATATATCACATTGAAAATTACTATGGTATATAATTACAATGTACCAATAAAAGTATATAAAAAGGAAATAATGTTCTGTCTTTTTCTCTCTTCATGTTTTTTACTAAATTATAAGTGTTGTTTGATATATATATATATATATATATACTTATGTGATTACAAATAACCTGTGGCTGAAAATTTTTGTGGAAATATGGGTTTAAGGAAATGTGAGTTTCTAATATGAAGGGGGTTAATTCAGTTAGTTCTTAAATCTGTGAATTAGTATATCTTTTCCATTTCTGAAAATTTCTTCAAATCTCACCTGTGCTACATTCTTGCTTTTTTATTATTCTATTTCTAGGTCTCTGATTGGATATGTGATTTTGGCATTCCTTATTCTCTTAACAATGCTTTCATAGTTTTGACATTTTGTGTTATAGTATACTGTTTTATAATACCCAAATTCCTTGCTTATGTATAATCTGCTGTACTCATCTATCTAATTTCAAGTAGTCTAATTTCCATTTGTAGCAGGACTTTTGGGTTTATATATGTGTCTCTTTTATCATATTTTCAAACTTTATTACTTAACAGATATACATACACACACACGTGCACACACACACACACACACACACACACACACACACATATCCTTGATGGACATAGAATCAAAATTTCTAAACAAAATATTAGTGATATGTATTCAAAACCATATGAAGAATATTGTACACCATGACCAAGTTGGTTTCATTCCAAGGATGCAAGACTGGTTCAACATATGCAAGTCAATACATGTCATTCACCACATAAATAGAACTGAGGACAAAAATCACATGAGCATTTCAATAGATGCTGAAAAAGCATTTGACAAAATCCAACACCCATTCATGCTAAAAATAGTGCAGAAAATTGGAATAGAAGGAAATTACCTCAATGTCAGTAAGGCAACATACAATAAACCCAAAGCCAACATCATATCGAATGGGGAAAAACTGTGAGAATTCCCTTTAAAATCAGGAACAGGAAAAGGATGCCCACTACCAACACTCCTTTTCAATATAGAACTTGAGACTCTTGCCAGAGTGATAAGGCAAGAAAAAGATATCAAAGGAATTCAATTAGGAAATTATCTCTATTTGCAGATGACATGATCTTATATTTAGAAGACCCAAAAAAACTCAACCAAAAGACTTCTAGAGCTGATTAACAAACTCAGAAAAGTAGCGGTATATAAACCGACAAAAAAATCAGTAGTTTTTCTATATAAATGTACATTCTACTTCATTTACTTTTAATTTTTGAAATTTTTACATTTTTCCTCCCATCTTTTGTTTCAGCTGACTCTCACTCCTGGTGCTTTATTTTCATATATATTTAGTGATTTGTTTATATGTGAAAGTGGTCTTTGTTCTTAAAATATTTTTAAAACTTTTAATCTGACAGAGATCTGAAATCTCTAATGAAAACCGACCCCTTTAAACAAATTCTTACCTTGAGATTTTGTTAAACTCAAAGAATAGAGAACCAGACCCTTCTATATACATGTGTGTTCTTGATTTGTAGTTTTGATTTTTCAGAAAAGAATTTCCTTACCTCCACCTTGAACTAATGTTAGAAAAGTAGGGATGATAAATGTATTTTTAGTTCGCCCATACACTGATGATGCAAACTTCTGATGTCCCAGGAGTAAGAGTCCATGAAAGCCAATACTAATGTTTCCTGGCTCAGCAAGTGTCTTCAATGTAAAAATCAACTTTATGGCATTATGCGTCTCTGAATCTTACTTGTTATGTATGTCTCTGAATCATATTGCCACATTTCCATAAATGCAAATCCAAATGGATTACTTAAATGAGTAAGGGAAAACAAGGTAGAGGGATCATGGATACTAAGCACATATAGAATTTTAAAACTCTAATCCTTTATTTTGTTTGCTTCTTCTTTGGACAGTAATCAGCTCTGGCAGCTGACTTCCGAGAGAGGTTCCAGCTTTTTATCTAACATGAGTAGAAAGAATTGTGTAATGATTTTGGCTCACACTTCTCCTTCCTAATATATGCTATATGTTTTGAAAACATGATCCATGTTTTCAAAAGAGACCAATATCTGGTAATATCATACTAATTCCAGAGAGGATAAAGTAGGGAACAGAGAAGACATTAGGAACACATGCATGCAAATGGCAATTTAGGAAACACATTCGACATCCCAGCTCTTCATCTCAAAATTATTTCAGAGACCTTACATAAAAATTCTCTAAAGTTTTATTTTTGTTGTAATCTCTTTTTTTAAATTTATTGCTGCATTGTAATCATACATCTTGATGATTTTCAGGGTAGTAGAAATACACATGCACACATCAGTCAATTAGCCCTCCCCCCATTCCCACCCCCATTCCCTCCCCTTCCCTCCTTCTCATGTTCAGCATAGTAGTTGACTTTGATAAGTTTGTATATGTACATCCTGTGCATTAGGGTGTTTCCCTCTTCCCCCCTCCCATCTCCCTCAGTTAGGTCACCTTCTTTACTCGTCTAAGGTTTTCTCCATCTTTGTCTGGAGTCCCTCCTATGCCCTATTCTCCCTAGCTTCCAAATATTAGGGAGAGCATCTGACTTTTCACTTTTTGTGACTGACTAATCTCATTTAGCATAATTTTCTCTAATTCCATCCATTTCCCTGCAAATGATGTAATTTTGTTCTTTATGGCTGTGAAAATTCCATTGTTATAATCTCTTAACATGTATAGCTCGACATAGAATTATATTGTAACTAGTGTCACATCATTTTCATGTTCGTTACAGTCTAATTTTATATTTATTTTCACTTTTTAAAAAATTTACAGAATAGATGAGTGATTGTTTAAATTTTTTTAAAAATGTAAAGCCTGAGACACTTGCGGCTGTTACTCACATTTCAGTGTGTATCTTCCTAACTCAACATAGACAACTTGGAAAACAACTTCTGAAACCAGGAGGCAGAGAGATGTGATTGCCCTCTTACTGCATACTTGCCTCACAAGTTCACATACATGTGCTTACTTACCATCTGCAGAGTTCTCTCATTTGTTAAATAAGACACACTCTTTCTTATAAGGAATAAAACAACATATGCAAACCACTTAAAAAACATTAAATATTAGCTCTTCTTTCAACACCTTTGTTGTTTTTAACTGATTCTTCAATGAACTTCAAAGATCTTGTAAGTGATAACTGAATTCAAGAATATTAAGTAAAATAATTTCACAATGCCCATAGGGATAAAAGACTAAAGGATAGTAAAAAATGCTTAAAATATGTGACATAATGATAAACAAGCCAAGCATGTTGGTGCATGCCTGTAATTCCAGTACTTGGGAGGCTGAGACAGGAGGATTGCAGGTTCAAGGCCAGCCTCAGCAATTTAGCAAGACACTCAGCAACTTAGTGAGACCCTATTTCAAAATAAAAAATGAAATAGGGCTGGTAATATAACTCAGAGGTAGAATGCCCATGGGTCCAGTCCCCAGCACTACAAAATAAATCCGTAAAATTAATATAATAAAATAGAAAATAGACAAAGACTTCTATGAAATAAATGAAAAGATATAAATAGAAGATTTATTACAAAACAGTTTCCCAATTTCCTTTTATCATTAGATTTATTTGGGATCATCATAAGCAGATTTTGCAGTCAAGTTTGATAACTAAATATAATTTATTCCATTTTCCCAGTCCAGTTAACTTTTTATGGCTCCAGAAATAGTGTTTTATGATTATGTCTTCAATTTGTAGACCAGACAATAATGAAACTCTTCCCTCATAATTTTCTGGAAATCACTTAATTTGAGGATGTGTCAATAACTGGTGCTTTCTCAAGAGTAATTTTATGTGTTGTACTTTAAAAATGGAATGCATTTTTATTTTCATTGCCTAACCAAAAGAGCATATTTAAAATATCAATAGTGGTGTTACTGCTTTTCAAACAGTATATTTGAATGTTTCCCTTAATGTCTTAATATCTATCTTATACATTGAATAATATATATATAACGTATCTAGTATATACATTATATATACCTAAAATATATCTTAGATTTTACGTACTTTAAAGTTTTGCTTTAGTTAGTATAAATATGAAGATTCATAGAATTGGTCTAAAATTTCAGTGTTTTTGCTTAAGGCACTTTGATTACTATAAGGTATTGAAAGAGTTAAAAAAATATTATACCCTTAGATTCAGAGAGCTAAGGCCAAGTCCTGTTCTGCTCCTTGTAACCTGAGAGATTTTGAATTAGCAATATAGTATTTGTGAAGCTCTATTTTCTTTTATAGAAAGTGGAGATAATCATATACAATTATCAAAACAATTATCACATAAAGATGTTATGAAATGAACTTATTTCTACAAAGCACATGCAACAGTATCTGATGATTAAGGTTTTATAATAATACTTATATTTGTATATAGAAATTGATAATGGTTAAAATATGTATATATGTATTATATAAACACACTTGGACACAGATATTTGCACAAGTATCTGTCAATAGCAGATAAAATACATAGAATACATATGTGCATAATGTGTCTAGTCCTCGAATAATATTAGTTACCCCTATCATATTGCTTTTATTTAATATTGAGTTACTAAGATGTACTGTCAGAACACTGGTCACATGCTTTGTTTAAAACTAAAGGACTTAACGGAAGGAAGGAAGGAAGGAAGAAAGGAAGGAAGGAAGGAAATGAGGAGGCATTGCAAGTGATATCCCACCTTTAGAGATGAAAAGTAGCATATAAAAGGCCCTAAGAATTCCTATCTAAAGAAACCATTAAGCCGGGCATATTGGCACAGGCCTGTAATCCCAGTACTTGGGAGGCTGGGACAGGAGGATAACAGGTTTGAAGCCAGCCTCAGTCACTTAGTGAAGGCTGTTTCAAAATAAAAAATAAAATAGAGCTGGGAATGTAGATCACATCAGAGATAGAACATTCCTGGGTTCAATTCCAGTAACACACATACTCACACAAAAAAAATCAAAGCTGGAAAATTGGTACCTGATTTGAATTTTTGTGCTCTTTCTTCTGTTCCACATTTATTCTTATCAGTTGCTTTGGTGAGATGAGAAGAGAAAGTCTGGTAGAGAGGAAATAAATATGCTTAAACCTCTTCAATTTTAGTGACATTTTATTTTTTACTTTTTATATAGATGTCCAAAATATATAATACTATGTAAAATGAAAATTTTTTGTTACTACAAACAGGTCTGTTCATTTTATTACATTTTCAATTCTTGGAAAAAACAGCTTTAATTTTTGAGCCATAATATATGACTTGATTTTGAAAGCTATTTCAAATTTGGTGAAATGAACAAAATTGAGCTCATCTGATAAAGTCATTAATGAAAGACTGTCTTCTTTAATAGCACAGTATATTTTTCTTCAGGATTACATATAATAACAGATAATACTGAATTCCTTTTTATATATTTACTTAATTAGCAGGTTTATAAACACATTAATAATTTCCATTGCAAGCAGAGATATTTGTTATCTTGAAATATAGACCTAGATCTTGATCAATATTCTTCCATGATTAAAATATAATGGAAAAAGGGAAATACTGGCATGGAGGATAACCTGTGGGATGTTTGATATTTTATAACATCTGTTTCAATGAAAATAGATTTAACATTCTATAAGTTCATTGCCATGTTGTAAATGAATAAAATATATAAATAAATAGCATGATTCTACTAAAACCTGGTTCTGGTGAAAATAATGAATACACAAGAGTATGTTTACTTTATTTATATGTGTATCTATGTGTACATTCACATAAATTTTCCTAATTGCTATCAATATGCTTCCCCAAAGCAATAAATATATTGTTTTTTACTAAAATAAGCAGTAGTCAGAATACAGTACTTCAGATATTTGTATATTCCAAATATTGCATTATTTGGAACAAAACCTCAAAGCTTCTAAAAAATTGTTTCTAGGTTATGAACTATATAGTTGCGAGGCAGAAGCTTTCATTTTTTATTCTGCTTTTATATTTGCCAGCTTTTGGTGTTATGGCTATTAACTTTTATAGATATCATACATTTTTATGGTAATCGTTCAGCTTTGTGTTTGGTGAGGAGCTAGACTTGTGTTCCTTGGACAAGTGCATGGGTAAATTACCACATGCTTTAAGATCTTTATAGAGCTTTTTTTCTCATCAGTAATTTATGATTAGTTTTTTCAAATCAACAAGATTTCAAATACTGACAATGGAAATATTTTCAAGGTTCAATTTTTTCAAGGTCATCTGAAGATAGAACAATATTTCAATAATCCATATTACGCATTCAAATTAATGAGAAGGCAAATTAATGGTTCTATATTCATACATGCCAAATAGTCACCAGATTGTATGTAGTGACATCTTTATGATTCATGTACAAACGATACATTACAACATTACATAAATGTTTATTCTTTATCCCTTTTCTTTCCTCATTGTAGAATAATTTTCATTCAAATATTTGGTAGATTCTTCACTCCCCTTGTTATTTAGGAATATATTTTTAAATATTTCTGTAATATTTGAATATATCTTTGAAATATATAATTTACATTAAAAACATAATTACAATAGTATCACAGTCTTAAAAAAAGAAGAATATTTTCTGAATAAAATCAATTACTCAATTAGTATCTAAACTTTCCATTCTCCCAGAAGGGTTATATTTACATAAAATATTATATATAAACTTGAAGTATTTGCTTGAATATGGATCCAAATAAAATTCCATATATTTGTTTTTTAAAAAATTATTATAGTTTTAGTTCTTATAGCTTTACCTTTTAACTTTAGGTAAATCACACATGTTGAATTAATTTTATACAAGTTAAGTGGTACCCGTGTTTAATTCATTTGAATATTTATCATAATTAGCAAAATATGAGCAAAAATATCAAGTAGGTTGTTAAAGCAAACAGTATTATCATGATATCTACTGAAT
Organism: Glis glis; assembly: GCA_004027185.1. NCBI lineage: Eukaryota > Metazoa > Chordata > Mammalia > Rodentia > Gliridae > Glis > Glis glis. The sequence goes on along the minus strand of PVJS01002895.1, from coordinate 71,325 downwards.
ATCTTCATGAAGATAGGTATTGTTAAAAGAATCTTATAATTGCATCCATTTTTCTGAAATTACTTCACATTATATTTCATTTTTATCACTCTATTTGTAAATACTCTTAATAATGAATAAGCTTAAAAGTATTATCATCTATTTTAGAATTTTATCTTTTCCATAAACTTTTCCATTTACAGTATTAGGGATTGAGCCCAGGAGCATTCTACCTCCGAGCTACACCCCCAACTCTATTTTTTATTCTTTATTCTGAAATATGGTCTCACTAAGTTGTGGAGGGCCTTACTGAGTAGCTGAGGCTGGCCACAAACCTGCGATCCTCCTGTCTCAGCTTCCCAAGTACTGGGATTACAAGAGTACGCCACCACACTTGGCTTTCCTAAACTTATTAAATGTCAAGTGTTTGGCTTAGCTTTGTACATTTTGAATAGTATCCAATATTTCTTGTACTTTTGATATCAGCAATATAAATTATTTTTTCAAATGTACTATAATTGCCCAGAGTGGACCTGAGATGCAATATTGCATAGTACTTAAAAGGAGGGACTCAGAAGCATTTAACAGTGGCTTGATTAGCTACTTTATCTCCTTGCGTATCTGCTTGCTACAGAATGTAATCATGATAGTATCTGCTCTTATGGTTGTCATGAGGGTTAAATTCGTGTTCACATTTGTCAACTACTTGGGATGGCGCCCATGGTATAGTTAAGTACTATCTAATTGCTTTACCATTATTATTGTGATATTTTGGTATGGTGCCCTAAGGTGGCTTTATTTGTTAAGTAAAAAGTAAACAATAACACAAAAATAGTGATTATAAAAGAATGTATCTCAAATACCAGTCTTATAAGTAAATATAAAAGCAAAATATCATCAAAGTATAAGAACAAAGAAATGTTATAAAATCTTCATGACTTGAATTGTGGTTTTGTTTTCATTTATTACCTTTTCTGTGGTAAGAAACCAAAAAAATGGTAAAACCACGCTTTACAAGAGAAACATTAATAAAGCTGTAGCTCCATAATGATTTTTTATTATTTAGGTAAAAATTACATTAAAGATATAGAATGCACATATTCTGCAGAATAGTGTCCTAAGTATTTCCAGAACATATAAACTCTTTGAGAACACTATAAGAAGATGCTATAAAATTCCCTTCAATGAATTAGTTTATGAGAAAAGTGGGATTAAGAGGAAAATAAAAATAAAACTTAATTTCTTTAAAGTAAATAAGTTACATTCATGATCATACACAAATATGGAAATTCATTGAACTTGACAAATTTAATATGTACATCCTCACCTAGTTTCTCTCTGGAGCTGCTAATATGAAACATTTCTCATATATAAATGGAAATTAGATTAGTCAAATTAGAATGACCTAGTTTTCTTTATGTGAGAATTCTTTTGTCTTGTGTGTTTGATTGGAAACATAATACTCTGCTCATTTTATATGCAGGCATAGGAGCTGTATTGAAAATAAAATGATTCTCTCTATAAAATAAATTATATATCCCCCTCTATTTGGTGCCCTGTTAAAAATTACTTCATGAAATGAATTATCTTTTGTTGGGAGAATTTTTTGCTGAAATATTTGGATTTTTTCATATAACTTCACAATTAATAAATTTCTCTTTTTGAGATGGGGTAGCATACCATGTCTTAATTTAATAGTATCAGCAATGGAAGGAAAATGTATATTTTAGTACTTTGATTTTGAGAAAAAAGCTATCAATTTGTTGATTTGATTTGAAATGTGTTTAAAGAAACAAGGTGGGTAATTATTAGTGTGCATATGGCTGCATGCATAAAAGCTGTAAATGATCAAAACCCTTTCAGTAATATGAACTTTTTTGTTATAATTATAGTATTGTGCTCAACATCTACATAAAACTTTGTGTATTTCCTGGAACGCTTTGTCACCTCTTGCATTGCTTTAGAAATGGGACACATATTTGTTGCAATTTAACAATCAACAAATATTTGGCAAGCACTTAACATGTGTTAGGCATTGCTATTAGTGCTAAGGGTCTAAAAATAATAAATAATATCTCTTAACACTAAAATTACATTCCATTAGGGTACAAAATTAAAACTTAATAAAAATGCAATGTTAGCAATAATTGATACGGCTGAATAGGAAGTGCTATGGGCAAACAGAGCAAATGACAAAGGTAAGTGTGGTCCCCAGTAAGGCAAGGACTTTGCTAGAGCACTTATTAAAAGGTGTGATGACCAGTGTAGAATTATTTAGAGAAAGAAAAACTAGAATATCTATTTGATTCTTACACTTGATTCATTGACTACATAAGATCACATAAGTTTTTCTGAATGAGAGATGATAATACTTGAGTACAGAGATAAAAGTCAAATGGTCGCCAGGTGAAGTGGCTCATACCTGTATCTGCGATCCCAGCTACATGGCAGGCTGAGGCAGGAGGATCACAAGTTCTATGCCAGCCTAGGCAATTTATGGAGATCCCATCTCAAAATAAAATTTACACACATACACACACACACACACACACACACACACACACACACATGCACACACATACACAATGGACTGGGGATGTGGTTTAGTGCTAGAGTACTTGCCTAGCATGCACGAAGCCTTGGTCTCAATCCCCAGTACCTCAAACAAAAAAGTTAAGTGGGCAAATAGATTATGAAAAATAAAATATAAATTATGACAATATAACTATAAGAAATATAACTATTATGTTGTTTTGGAGTCAAATATTTACCTCTGTTTTTTTTAATGATTGGAAATGTTTGTGAGGTTACTAAGTCAATAATTGAACAAGTTTAATTTTTTTACTTTTATGTTTCTGTTTTATTTTTGGTTTTGCTACTGAGGATTGAACCCAGGGGCATTCTACCTCCAAGCTATACCCACAACCCTATTGAAAAAATGTTTTATTTTGAAACAGTCTTCCTAATTTGCTATGGATCTCCCTGAATTGCTGAGGCTGGCCTAGGACCTGCGATGCTTCTGTCTCAATCTCCCAAGTACTGGGATTACAGGCATGGGCCATTGTGCCTGACCATTCAATTTACTTTAATTCATTTATTTCATAAGCTTCTACATTATGGTAGGTACCAAAGTAGAGGTGATATAAAACATAGGAAATAAATGGAATGAGCATTTGGGAAGTATATGTTTATTCTTATAATTTCATCTAGTCTAAGAATTTATACGTTGTTTTGGGGATGAATTTGTGGTATGTGAGTTATAATGACTATAACTCTCTGATTGTATCAGAGGCTACATAATATGTTCATTAAGGTAGAAGAGGATTTGAATGTAATAGTCTTTATGCTTTCCCTTGAAAAGATATTTGACAAAAAAAACTTGATATTTTGCAGGTCTTTGCTCTTATTTCTTTGCAGTCTGAGTTTGCAACAATCTGCCTCATTTTCATGTGTGATTTTGCAAAGCTGTTTCTTGGCATGAACTTCCTAAATACCCGGTTAGAAAAAAACAGGGCCAGGTAGAGATGAAAAAGTGTATTTAATCATCATTAACAGTTGTTATCTACACAATATGTTTCTAATGCTTTGCTAAAAGAACAATAGAAGTATCTGTTTTATGTGAAGAAAAGCATATTTACAAAAGTATGATTCCTATTACCTCCTGCAGATTCCATGGTGCAGCCTAGTGATTTTTCTGTCTTTACAAACTGTTCACTGATCTGGCAAAGAAAATTGACTAAATGTGAATAAATAAGAATTAGTTCATTAGCTGTGCTTAATTAACACAAATAAAACCAATGAACCCAGTGTTAAGAGTGCCACTGCAAGCTTTCTCTTTTATAAGCAACCATCAACACTTATGATTTATTAAATAATTTATTCAGTAAACATTAATTGAGCATCAAGTATTGGTCAGAGACTTGGCTAAGCGCTGCAGCCCCAAAACTATCTTGAAGGATTGCACTGTCTTTTAGGAAAATAGGTAATTAAAAATAAATATAATAGTATAGTGGAGAAAAAGAAATATATTAACAAATAGTTCTTGGAATTTACAGGTGATTGGATAGTTAGATTGACATGGTCTAAGCACATTGGAAATCAAGGACCATGTATTAGAAGAAAATACAAATGGCAGAAGTTAAAATAATTAATTTCTAATGTCATGATTTAACATTACATGTATCAGATATGGACTGAAAGAACAACAGGGTCTCTTATGGTAGTTTATTTCTGTAGTTTGATCCTGGCAGCATGATATGGTAGAGCAATCCTACACTTCAATTCTTGGTCTACAATATAATAACAAAATGACCTCAGCAGAATTCTGAGTCCTGGAAAGAATCAGGGTTTGACTGTGAGATTGTAATGATACTGAAAATATATTTGATGATTTCATGGATCTATAAGGCACTGTTCTTTTAAAAAAAATAAGTTGTCTACAAAAATATGACTATTTTTTGGTAGGATTTTTCACTAGTAGCTTCCACCTGGAAACTGTTCCATGTCCTCCTAAGTTTAGATTGGATTAAAAAGTCCTCAATGATTTAGATTAGATTATGTTATAATAACAAATAGAGATAAATTGTGCATTAAAACTATGTCTTGATACCGGGTGACAACAATATCCATATAAAAAGAATGATGAGATAGAATCAATATCCATGTGTTGAGGTGGATAATTTTGACTTCTTTAGAGTCTTAGTTAAATGTTGCAGATTCCATTTTAACAAGTCTCCTCCTAAAAATTCCAGTTTCAGTTTAGTCAAAAAAATGATCAGTCTTTGTAGTTATTTAGGTGACAAGATGGTTGATGTAAATTCTGTTTTTGATGAAGAGAGATTTTGAGGGTCCCATGGGAAGAAGAGGTAGGAAAAGCTTAAGTGGTTGTAGAACTGTTGAGAGAACAAAGTACTAAGAATGGAAGTCTAGGAAAGGACATGATATAACTGTAAGGGATACTCACCATAGGGAGGTGGACAACTATGGCAGGGCCCAGAGACCTGGAGATCTGACCTCAGACTGGTGAAATATTCATTTTTTGCTGGGTTAAAGAATGTAAGGTGATATTCTGGAAACATAAACCACCCTTTTAAAGCAAGCAGCTTCTGTCAAAATGTAAATACAATAACTACTTTAAACTAATACAGGTCTCTGTATTAGTCAAGGTTCTCTGGGGGTGGGGGGGGGCAAAGGGATATTTCATATACATATAGAAGCATATGTATATACATATATATTTATATGCACACATATATATGCATGTATATATCCATACACACATACACACACACACACACACACACACATATATGTATATATATATATATATAGAGAGAGAGAGAGAGAGAGAGAAACAGAGAGAGAGACAGAGAGAGAGAGAGAGAGAAAATTGAATTGGTACAGAAATTGGCTTACATAGTTATGGAAGCAGAGAAGTGTCACCATCCACCATCTACAAACTACAAAATCAAGAAAACTGGTGGTATAATTCAGTCCCAATCAAACCAGATGAGGAAACTGTGTAACTTAAAGTCTTCTGAAGAAGCTCTGATGTGTGAGAACAAAAGAAGATGAATGTCCCAGTTCAGGGAGAGAATTTGCCCTTCCTCTGCCTTTTTGTTCACTTTGAATCTTTACCTGAATAGATGATACCCACTCAGATACTCTTTGCTCAGTCACCTGATTAAGATATTAACCTCTTCCAGAAACATCCTCACCCAGATATGTGTTTTACCAGCCTTCTGAGCACCTTTTAGACTATCATAAAGCTGACATACAAAATTAACCTTCTTAAATCAATCCCTTGCCAATTTGGCACCCATAGACATTTCTCATACTTACCCTCCAAATAAAGACATACTTCTGCCTAACATACATACTCTCCATAATGAAGTCATACTTTAAACTAAAATATATATACTAAAACATACACATATATAAATTTATTTTATGCTAAAACATACATACCCTCCATGATAAAGTCCTACTTGTACCTTACATGATAAAACTATCCTGCTTACCAAAAAATGGCACTAATTTACCAGAAGTAGACATAAGGTGTCCCAGTAATGTTTACTTTTCTCTTGATATCCCATAAGTTTACTATTATGTACATTTTAATATGTGGAAATTAGGAGCGGTGGTGCACATCTGTAATCCCAGTACTTGGGAGTCTGAGACAGGAGGCTCTCAGATTTGAAGCTACATACACAAAACTTATTCCTAAATAAGGAGGATACCCTAACAATCCTCATTTCTATAACTTGTCCTGTGGTTGCAGTTGATACCTTCTTGTACTTTCTATTCTATATTACCTTTTCCTTCCACAAGGAACACAGGAAGTCATGGTTCTTAACATAGTGTGAGGAGCGCGGAGGCACAAATCCGTGTTCCTGAGTGGTCTGGGCCATTCCTTATTCTACCTAGTTTGTGTTAATGTAGTTTTCCCTTGACCTTTATCTCAGAGTATGGTAATGCCAAGAGATTTCCTAAGAAGTTTACTGTATTCCAGACATACGCTTTCTTACCTCTCTGGTGGAATAATCCAGTTCCACGTTGGTAGTCAGTATTACCCTAGTAAGCATAGTTATTCTCTTGTTTGCTTGTCGCTTCAGAAGCATGAGTCGTCCAAAGGATCTGGGTGGCTGTCATAACTTCTGGTTCACTGGATTCCGTGTTGTGTCTTTTGGTGAAAGGATTTTCCCCTCTGTAACTAAGACCTCTAGGCCAGCAGACCATAAGTTGCAGAAACAGGGAGCAAAGTTTCGTTAGTGGATCTCTACGGGTAACGGTGCCATTCTCATTGTTCCTGGATAGCAATGAATACCATGTATTGGACATAGATTCAGAACACATAAAGTCTCTGGAGAACCTTGCCCCAGCTATTCAAAATATTGCTCCTCTTGGAGCTTGAGCTTAAGTCTTCAAATGGTCATTCCACCATTTTATCAAGCCAGCTGCTTTAGGACAGTAGAGAGCATGCTTATACCAGTGAATTTTTTAGGAGTATAGAAGCATAGCATTGCTGTAAGTTCTTGGCTGTGAGGTGAGTTTATCAGTCAGTAGCAATGTTATAGGTAGAATACTATGTCAGCAGATAAAACATTCTATAAGTATATGAGTGAGAGTTTTAGCAGAAGTCTTTCAGGCAGAGGCAGAAAATCTGTATCCAAATGACAAAACACTCCTGTAATGGAAATGGTCCAGTGTAATCAACACATCACTTGGTAGCTGGCTGGCTAATCATCCTTGGGAATGGTGCCATATCAGGGGCTAAGCATTAGCCACCTTTTTCATGTACCCATTGGATGATTATGGTGTCCCTAAGGAAAGAGACTGACTGGTGTCCTTAGACTAGCCATCCTATCCACTTTATTATAAAACACATCCTCTGTTACATGAACAGTTACAGAGGACACAATATCAGTATTTTTTCTGTTCAAAGAGGTCAATTCATATATCTTTTAAATATTTTTTGTCAATGATTTTTCAGTCATGTTATTTCCAAGTTCTTATCATCCAACAACACCACTGGCTCCAGCCCAAGAATCAGTGTATAATGATATATTGGGCTATTTCTCCTTCCAAGCAAAGTGTAGAACCAGTTGCACAGCTCAAATCTCTGTCTACTTGGAAGATTTCCATTTACTACTATCTTTCAAGGGTGTCTCAGAGAGGGGTTATATTTCTGCAGCTGTCCACTTTCAGGTGGTGACTGCATATCATGCAGAACCATCCATAAAACAGGCCATAATTTTATTTTTCTTCTGTCAACTGACTGTAGGAAGCTCCCCATGAGATCAGAGGTCCAGGCTGGAAGAGAGAAGGCTGTGTAGCAGGAGAGGGGATAATGGGTTACTTCATGCCATTTACTTGTACCTGATCACATATATACCATTTCCACTTGCTGATGAAATGTTGCCAGGTGCACTCAACTTTATGTTTTGGTGAGCTGGATAACATCCAATCAGGATGGGCGAGAGAAGATAGATGTCCAAAACTAAAGCAGAGATAGAGAACTTGGCTTTCCTCTGCCTTTTTATTCTATTTGGGCCCTCAATGGATTGGATGATGTCCACCCACATTGTTGAGGGTGTAATTCCATTATTCAGTCTACTAATTCAAATGCTAATCTGTTTCAAATGCTAAGAAGCACCCTTACAGACATAGCTAGAAATCATGCTTTATGAGCCATCTGGGAATTCCATTCCTTAGTCTAGTCGAGTTGATACATTAAATTAACCACCAGAGTCTCTAATCAAGAGTGAAATACATGATAATTTACTTAAGCTGGAAAAGTTTTGGGTGCATAGTTACAAAATTTCATTCTAACTGCAATGAATATATCATGAAATGTGCTGGACTTCCGAACCACTAGTTCCTATTTTTAATTGTTTTCTGGTTGTGCCCCATTTACATTGGAATATTCACGTTAAGCCCTTAGCCTGGTATCTTTTAATATGATGTTAAAATATATCCTGCTGGGCCGGGTGTGGTGGCGCACGCTTGTAATCCCAGTACTTTGGGAGGCGGAGACCGGCCCTCCGCAACTTCGTGAGACCCAGTTTCAAAATAAAGTATAAAAAATAGGGCCGGGGGTGTAGCATGGGGGTAGAACGCCCCTGGGTTCAATCCCCGGTACCGCAAAAAAAAAAAATATATATATATATTTATATCCTGCTTTTCTATTAAATGTGTTTGGGTTGAACTAAAAATTGGATTTAAATTCCCTTTGATTTTAATGAGACCTTATTATAGTCTACAATTTCTCTATTCTCAATACCCTTAAAAATAGTCAGTAGATATGAGTAGGAACAACATTATTCCTTTTTCAGACAAGTCTCTAGGAGCTTCACTTCCTTATACAATTCCTAAAACCCTCGCTATGGGCTTGTGCCCAAGTATATTATCATAAATGTCCCTTATGATACCTTGTGAGATATACTTTTGCACAGACTTGGGGTACTAGAATAGCTAATATCTCTTCCTTAGATGAGCTATGTCACAAAGAGATATTATGAGAACTCATTTTGTCAAGGAATTTAAAATACATTGTAGATATCAAAGCAGCATGACTGACATTCCTAGACAGAATTATCAAGAAAGATGGTGTGGATGCTAGACCGTTATTCTTAAGGGAAAATACTCTCTGTTATAGTCAGTTCGGGCTGCTATAAGAAAAAGTCATAGACTGGGTGGCTTAAACGACAGACATTTCTCACAATTATAGGGGTAGGAAGTCCAAGGTCAAGGTGCCTATGGATTTTGTTCTTGGTGAGTGTCTTCTTTATGACTGCTATTCTCACATGGCAGACAGAGCAAGCTCTGGTATCTCTCTTCTTAGAAGGGCATTGATTTCATTATAGGGGTGCTAGCCTCATGATTTCATCTGTACCTAATTATGCTCCACACCAGATCCCATGTCCTAATACCATCACCTTGTGGTTAGGACTTCAACACATGAACTTTGAGGGGACACAGACTTTTACTACATAACACAATCTGTATACTGAAGATTCCTAAACACATGAACAGCACTATCAAGTGTAAAGAAGGCAGTAATTAGTTCTCTAGAGAATCTATTTCAGTCAGTTTTTAGTTAGGAATCTGTTATCAAAACTCAGTAGTCAGATGGAAAATTGTATACATCTTACCCTTGAAGAACTGGAGAAACTATGTAGAGGAAGAGTCATCATAGTTTAGTGTGATTTGTTGGGTATGTTGCATTTTACCCACGCATGCTATTTTAACAGTATCCTACTTCATGCATCTTTATATGGAATACCTTAGTAAGAGATAGCCTGCTAGATGAAAGTCTGGCACATATATTCTTACATTTTATGAAAGTGTCTTTTTCTGACTCAAAGGGACATTCTGGAGGTCTCACCTTGAATTTTAAGTACATACCACAGATTATCTCTTTATATTTCAGGATGACAAATCATTTTGGGGGAAAATAGAATATTCTTTATATTGTCTATCTATATGTATATAGTTTTAGAGAAAACTCTAATATGTTAAAATTAATAAACCATAAAAATAGTAAAAAATGAAATATATGTTTTTAAATAAATTGCCAAAATCTTATATATTTCTGGTATATTACATGATGCTTTGATATATGTATACATTGTAGAATGATTAATGTAAACTAATTAACTTATTCCTCACCTTATATATGTATCATTGTTTTGTGGTGAGACTATCTAAAACTTACTCCCAGCAATTTTCAAGTATGCTGTATAATATTATTAGCTATAGTCAACATGCTGTATAATAGATGGCCAGAACTTATTCCTCCTATCTAAATGAACCTTTGTACCCTTTGACTAGCATCTCTCCATTCTGCCAGTCCCCTTGCCCCCACCTTCCACCCAGCCCCTGGTAATCACCATTCTGCTCTCTGCTTCTAAGAGCTATCCCTTTTCTTAGGTTCTATACATATGTGAGGTCATGTAATATTTGTCTTTCTTTGCTTATCTTATCTCACTCCACTTAGCATAGTGGCCTTAAAATTATCCATGTTGCAAATGACAGGCTCTCCTTATCTTTTTTTTAGATTGAAAAGCTTTCCCTTCTGTATATACACCACATTTTCTTTACCCATTCATTCATGGGTAGACACTTAGGTTGTTTCTGTATGTTGGCTATTGTGAATACAATGACCATGGGAAGATACTGACTTCAAGATACTGACTTCATTCCTTTTGGATATATGCCTAGAAGTGAAATTCCTGGATCATATAGTAATTCAATTTTTATTTTTTTGAGGAGCCTCTAGACTATTTTCCATTACGGTCTTACTAACTTATATGTAACAACAAGGTATAAAAATTCCTTTTCCTCAACATCCTCACAAAACACTTATATTTTTTTATTATAGTAGCTATTCTAAAAGATGTGAGATATTATGTCATTATGATTTTAATTTGTATTTCCCTGATAATGAACACCTGGTTTTGTTATTAACAGATACTATTAAAAATTGATGATAAGCTACTCTCCATTGTTCTCTATATATTTCTTATAAATGTAAAGAAGTTGTGACTAACTCACAAAATTACTGGCAATGACTGAAATAGTAAACGCTAGCAATTTTATTACCCAGGCTCCATGGAAAAGCCTTTCCAAATCATTCTAGAGAATGACAGGACAAGGAAACTTTGTGAAATTGGTCTATGTAACAGCATATGGTTAACAATTACAGAACTGTTTCAAAATGTACTAAAAATTTTAAATCATCACAATCTAATCATAGAAAGTAGTTCTAATATCACATATCACTCTAAACATACAATTACTCTGTCATCCTCTATGGAAGACAATTTCCTGTGAGCTCTCCCATGCAATGAAAGTCAATAAATCACATGCTAAAACCCTGAGAAATGTGCTAATTTTCAGAAGAGTACTAGCATAAGGACTTAACTTGTGTTTGAAAGAACTTTTGTTTACTAATTAGAGTAATTATTTTTAAGATGACACATATAAGGTAGGAAAACGTGCCAAAGATGTTATATACAAGTTCAACAAAAGTAAATCATTTTCCAGAATATATTTTGAAACAAGGGAATAGAGTATAGAGCAGATAAAAATCGGAATGCCCATATCACATACATTTATTTTTTATAAAAGCCATCAATTTGTCCATTCACAGTACTATATTTCCATTCATCAAATAAAATATGTCAGGAAATGAGCTGCAATATTGTAATAATAAATTCAGATAGTGCAACAAGAAAGGCTTCCTTTTAATTAAGATCCATATTTTTCAGAGGAGTCATTCAGAGACATTTGAAGTTGCTAGTGAAGGCAGGCACCAAGGCACTGCTCACCTTCTCTATTCATAGATCATCGAACAATCTGTGTGAATTATTTTCTTGGATTCTCATTGTTTTTATCTGTGTGTGTGTGTGTGTGTGTGTGTGTGTACGCACACGCACCTTCTTATGTTCTGGACTGTCACTGTTACTTTGCTTTTTTTGTTTTTTGTTTTGTTATGTTTTATTCTATACACTTGTATTTTGTCTTGTTGCTTCTAAAACACAAGCTGAATTTGCTAGTGCTGTTTTTTTCCTACTAAACGTTTCTCGTTACTTTTCTGTTCCACTAAAATACAAATATACACTTGCCAAAAATTTTTTTGAAATAAATAATCTCCAATATTCCTCTTAGTGTTTTAAAAGTATGCTTCTTAGTTCACATGTTACTACTTAAATTATACACATGTATATGTAATTGACTAAATTAAAATTGGGAAGGAGAAAACACTTAAAATTAGATATGCCTACTTCAATCCCAGAGTTACTTTATCAATATCTAAAAAAATAAAAAGAAACACTAAGAGATACTATACTTTTTATTGAGAAAAAGATGATATTTAGCCTTCTCTTAAGACAGGGTTTGATAAAGGCGTCTCCCTCATTGTCATTCAGAACATTTCCTTTATTCTGAATATAATTAGTTGAAATGTGTATCTGAATATCTGTACATGCTGTGGCAAATTGAAATAACTTGTAGATGTGTATCTTTGTTCAGACATGTAAAATGCAGTAGTAGGAGAAAGAAAACTAGGATTCAGATTATGTTTTATCGCAAATGACTATGAAGTACGCTGATATATTATTACTGCTTATGATGTCCTTTAGTTATTTGGTTAATCATCTACTTTTAGCCACAATTTTATATGAAAAGAAGCTTTAGCCATCATTTTAACAATAATAAAATATTAAAACCAGAGTGAAACATACTATCTCTGGTCAAAAATGCTGTCAAGCACATTTGTAATGCACGTTATGACTGGTGCCCAGGGGCATATAGTAGATTAAGTGATACCCATTCAGAGTAGATTTACTCACTATTGAAGCCAGAGTTTGAAACAGGACATCCCTTATTCTACTTATGCTGGTAGTTAATTTTTTCAGAAGTTAGTGGTGAATTCTAATTTTTCTGTTTAATATTCCATCCCATTAAAATGTGCACCCATGATATATCTAACTTCAGGACTATAGACTTCAGAAAGAAATGCTCAGAAAAAGCAAGTGTGTCTCTTGAGCTCAGTGTGTCTGCTGAGTGAAGCCAGAGACTGGATTACACAGGGAATTAGATTACCCATGCTGGTAGAGGCATAGTCAAAGCTCTATGAGGTCTGGCCCAGACAGCACTTGTGTTTGGAGGAGCTGAGCAAATCACATTAATTAATGTTCACAAGTTTCTTTGGTGAAAGGGCCTACTGTCAGAGAGAAGAAAAGCATTTTCCTTTCTCTCTGTATGTTATACAAGCCCACCCAGGTCCCTGGGCCACTGAAAAGGAAGCAAAAGGAACTGAAGCAAATATAATTGCTCTTTTAGTCTCAAAGCAAAAAGAATGTTTATTCAGTTAAACCATTGGTTTCATTAGAATGTTTAATTTTGAACTACATTGTATGTGTGTATATATGTGTTTGAATATGAATGTATTTCCTTTCTAGATAATTCCATCAGGAAAGACTTTTTATTTTTATCTCAAAAGCCTAAAACTTAAAAAAAAGTCATCAGAGTACTATGGCATTATTTTGTACACTCTAGTTGTTTCTCTATTATTTTCTTTTAATTTTTTTTCTGCCCTAAAGGATTACAGTCTCGCGTGAGTACAGGAATAAAGATAGGTCTGTTATAAGGAATATACAAAGTCAATAAATATTAAAGTTATATATCAAACAAAATTATGTATTCTACAAATAAAATCCTATGACATTTTAAAGCTTATATATTAATATGAACCTTATTACATTCAAAGTCACAGCCTTGGGAATAGTTCTGATTTAGTTATTGCCATTTACATATTTTTAAGACACACAGTTGTGAATAGTAACATTGGCTGCCTGTGTATAAAAGAAAGGAATATCGGGTGAGGATATTATTAATTGATTGCTTAGTGCTTCATGTGGTAGGATTATATCACTTTGAGGGGCATCAAGGCAAACTGGTCTATCACTTTGCAAATCTAGAATTTAGAATACTTCAGAAATACTACTCAATTAATTCATGTAGACTGACTCATTTTAATTATCTTGCCGTGAGACTGCAAGAATGTTTGAAGTCTATATATCAGCCTGATATGTACATGTATATGTGTGTACATACGTATGGCATGTATTTGATATACATAAATATCATACTACATTATTTCTGTACATTTCCCAGAATGCCTCTCTCTTCTATCTATGACATTTCCATTCTGATCAGTACTTCAGAAAAATCTAATAAACAGTAGTAAATAGTTAACATTAGGGAAAAAAGGTAGATCATCCCAAAGTGTAGGCCACTGACTTAAGGTGTGAAGGAATAAATCCATTCCTGTCCCGTGGCCAGTGTTTTCTCTAGTGTTACATATTCTCCTCTTTTTACACTCTGAGAAATGCTGGTTGATACTGTTGAAATGCCAGCCTTCAGACTTCCATTTGTGTAAGCAACACATAGAACAAGCATTTTTCTTAACGTACTCTTCACAGATAGGATGCAATAAAAATCATTAGATTCATTCACCTATTCATTTACAAGCAATCCAAACTCTGATATTGACCTTAGACTTTTTATCTTGGTTGCACCTTATCTGTGTTCCAAAAATTTTATCAGTATATGTACATCCAAATTCTTAGGATATTCTTCCTGATGGTAGAGAATACCCATGAAAAGATCACTCTGTCTACTTTCATGCTGAAAATCCTAAGGATATCTCTGTGTGACATACGTGCCTGCAATCTATATTCTATTGTCTTGTTATCAACAAAAATAACTTGAATAGTCTCTTCAATAAGATAGACCTGTGTCTTCAAATTAGTCATTTTATTATTAGAAATAGTAGCCAATTTATTGGGACCATGTTGGCTAACCTTTTCAGAGGTTACTAATTATTCTCATTTATAACTTCTCAGATAAAAATATTTCTATTTCGGTCATTGTAGGAGTTTGTCAAGTAGATGAAATTTTAAAGTAACTGTGGGTAGAGTATATATCATTATCAGCTAGCATGACAGTATGGAGGCGTTACTCACTTTACTAACAACACAAGCAGAAAGGGAGAATGAAATATTTTTCCATTTTAACTGTTATTTCTGTTTCCTTCATGATGATATTAAAGAATGAAAAACTTGCCACAGAAGTGTTCTAAGGAAACTTTGAAATTTGACAGAAGTTGTAACCAATTATTATGACAAATTATAGCATTTTAAAAAATCACTCTTTTTTTGTGGTACCGGGGATTGAACCCAGGGTCATTCTACCTCCAAGCTCCACCCCCAGCCCTAATTTTTATTCTTTATTTGAAGCAGGGATCACTAAGTTGTGGAGGTCTAAGTAGCTGAGGCTGGCCGCGAACCTGTGATCCTCCTGTCTCAGACTTCCAAGTACTGGGATTACAAGTGTGCGCCACCACACCCGACTTCAAAAATCACCCTTTTGAATATTGTTACTGGACATGTATAAAACCTAACAGCAAATATATTTCTTTTGCACAAATTGTCAACTATACATTTTGGGGGCCTACATAATTTGGGGCAAATAACAAATCTATCTTTACAAATGAAAGCATTTTCTTTAAATACAATTGCTCTACCTTAAGCTTCAGTGTGGAATGTTTCCTATTATTATCATTCTTAGTTTGGGTTTGGGAATAAGAGTGAGTTAAGTGTTTCATTTCTTTTTTTTTTTTTTTTTTTTTTTTT